>JANTOQ010661009.1:0-10280 GCA_027564595.1 Bythotiara depressa
CATTTTGTTTCCAAATAAATTTTAGAAAAAGTCACAAAATTTCAGCCCATTTGCATGAGTGGTTCAAAAGATATTTTAAAAAAACCAAAAGGGGAGGGGGGATTCCGCCCCACCTAGTGTTAATAGGGTTAACGACTTTGGTCCAAATAAAACTATAATATCTGGGGACATGACAAGGATAAAATATACTAAAGATATATAAAACATGGTCGTACCGATGCAGACAAAGAAAATCTCTACAATATTACAAAATTAACTGCTAGTCTGATAACTGATGCTAAGACAAGACATGTTTCTTGTATTGGAAATAAATTGAATGATCCTCTTTTAGTCTCCATATCGGATTGATCTTTACTTAATAAATTCTGATAAAAGAAAATAATCTCTGTAATTCCACCACTTTTAGATAATAGTACTTTTATAACGGATGTTTTTAAAAAGGCCTCTGTATTTAATATGTTTTTTGTGCAGCAATGTGAACAAATTCAAAATTCCCGTACCTTACCATATTTTGAGTACAAAACCAACACTACTATATCGATTATTAATTTTAGTGAAGATGCCATCTTGTCAATTATTCATTCATTAAATCAAAACAAAGATCATGGATGTAATGAGAGATATATATTCGCATGGTCAATATATTTAATAAATCAATAATCAATTGTTCCTCCTCTAATCATAACCTTTAAAAATGCTTTAAATTCAGCAATGGAAGAATGAAAATGTTGTCCCTGTACACAAGAAAAATAGCAAAAATTTGATCATTTTGTTGTATATATATTGAGAAATGTATATATGATTCTTTACACGTACTTTAAATCTAACATCATAATTCGCCTTGTCAGTCAGGTTTTCGTAAGAACGATTAATTTGTTTCACAGTTGTTAGCAATAACTATGAAATTTATTCAAATTTTGATGCTTGCCCTTCTCTTGAAACCCGGGTTGTGTTCTTAGATATTTCTAAGACATTTGATAGGATCTGGCATGAAAGTTTGCTTTACAAGTAAATTCCATCTTAATTCTAATTCAAAGTCTTTTGTCAAATGATGCAAAAAGTTGTCTTAAATGGCAGGCCTCGCTTTGGAAAAATGTTAAAGCTGGTGTTCCCCAATGTTCGATTTTAAGTCCATTGATTTTTCTTGTTTACATTAACGATATTACTGAAAGTCTTCAATCTAATGTATAAATCTTTGCTGACGACACTTCTCTCTTTAATGTTATGAACGATTATGATATTTCTTCCTCTGTGTTAAATAACGATGTTAAGTTAATGGCAGATTGGACTTGTAAGTGTAAAATGTCTTTTAATCCAGATCCTTCTAAACAAGCGGAGGAAATTGTGTTTTCAACGAGAAATTATACTACTTTGCTTCCGATATTAACATTTAATAACAGTACAGTGTCTTCCATGTAAACATCTAAACTTTAATAGTGATCTGAAAGAAATAATTTCAAAAACTAACAAAGGAATTGGATTAATTAAACATTTCTACAACGTTCCGCCAAGGAATACATTATTAATATTAATAAATTCTCCATTAAACCACATTTAGATTATGCGTTTATGATTTACGATAACGCGTTTAATGAGCCATTTTGCCAAATGATTGAGTCTTTTCAGTATAATGCCTCTTTGTCAATTGCTGGCGCTGTATAGGTACCTCAGGTGAAAAACCTTACGAAGAGATTGGATTAGAAAGGTTAAAATAAAGAAGATGGTTTCGGAGATTAGGCTTTTAATATAAAATTAAAATGATATAGCTCCTGCGTATTTAAAAGTGCCTTTACCTTAAACGCGAGCTTCAACTTATAACATTAGATCTTTTACATCATTAAAATTACCATTTTATAGGAGAAAACGTTTTAAGGCAAATTTTCCATTTTTGTGCCAGCCACTGGCAACAACTCGATCCTACTATTCAAATTCTCCTTCATTTATGTCCTTTAAAAGGTATCTAATAAAGTTTATACGTCCTAAAACGTCCCCTGTATATAATGTGTACCATCCCGGTGGACTTAAATTACTAACTAGACTCCGTCTTGGGCTCAGTCACCTTCGAGAACATAAATTTCGCCATAATTTTCAAAATACTATAAACCAAATCTGCTTATGCGGTATGAATGTTATTGAAATAAATGAACATTTCCTGTTGCATTGTCCTAATTACTCTTCCCACCGACTTCTACTCTTTGACAGCCCCATGCTAATAATATTTCTTTCTTACCATTGAATGGTATTAGCTTTAACAAAATAATAATATCAAAAGTAATTACCTTTATTATTCAAACTAAACGTTTTGAAGAATCATTTAAATAATTTTTTTTTAACATTTAATTTAATTTTCAATCCGTAATTACCCAATTAATGTATGTTTCTTTGTTGTTGTTTTTTATTTATAAACTAATTTTCTTTCTGACAATGGTTCCTGAAGATATTACCCTGGTGTCTAGCAGGAGCCATCACCTTTATTGTTGTACTCGTTTTCCCCATCGTTTTTGTGTATTATTGAATAAAAAAACACAAAAAAATAAAAATAAAACCTTACAAAATTTTACTAATACCGCCAAATTGCGTCGAATACCTAGCTCTCTTAAAAAATCCTAAAAATATGTAAGTCTCAGAAATCCATCCTGTATTCAAAGAACAAGTGTATTCTGCACGCTTCGAATGTATTGAATACCTTACTTTCTAACTTTAAAAAAAGTATCACAAACAACAAGCTGAAAATGCGCCAAATTTCTACGTAAATTAGGACTTCCCCAAAATACGCAAATCAGCTGGCGATTTAATTTTGCACTAGCATCCCTGTTAAGATTAGACTTTTATGATTATTAAAAAAATGAGTGCTACACAGTTCTCTGATAAAGGTTTTACATGCTTCAATAGATTATTTGTAAGCTTATGGCAAATGCTTTTCTATGATCCAAGAGAAATATTTAATTGACATTAATACTTACATTAATTTAGGAGATCGTGATTACTGTATTTTGTTTATGTAAATCTGGCATCAATCAGCACTTGTATTGAATTATAATTGAGTGGCTAAATTAATAAAAATAGTGATGCGTAAAAACATTTCCAGAGACTGATAAATAAATCTTGAGGAATGACACAACATTATAATATTGAATGGACAGAACGTGACTACTTTTTGCAAATTAAATAAGCATAAATGGTAAATATAATATCACCTGCCGGACACTTGAATATCCGTCCTGTTAATTTCATTTAACCTATAAAACTCTCTATTTAGTTCTTATTCGTTTTTACGAATTATTAACTGATTGTCAATCCGTAAATGAAAATGATGTTTCATGTTTTAAGAGATGTATTTAGCCATTCTGAACTGGTTGACAATGCGTGCCACCTTATTTACTCACGAATGTCACCGTTTAGTTGCTTTCTGAACTGGTTGACAATGTGTGACACATTATTTACTCACCAATGTCACCGTTTAGTTGCTTTCGGGGGTATTCAACCACGGAAAGTAGTACTCATGTCCGATCCTAACCAGCAAGTAATTTCTTGTTTTCAAAACAAACCCAGTCACTCTCTCTCGAATATTTATATATGTGTTCCATATGCACATATTCGTGTGGTCGCAGGTAGTAGCTAATCGCTGAAAAGAAGTTGTAGTTTGTTCGAATATTTGTACAGTCGTTGGTAGAAATCGATAACAAGAAGCTGTAAGCTGCTTCTGAACATCTGCGTTGTCAAGAAGTGATATTACTATAGAAAGGTTTTATATGCAAGAAATATTAATGCAGTGTGTGCAAATGAAAATTAGGAGACATATTCTACTTGTTTGAATCGACATCTGGACTGAACTGATCATAAATGGCAAATAGTAACAATTTGTGTGCCGTTTTATTTTAATTAAACTTAACTCACTCAATAATAATAATAATAACTTTGTTGCGCTTTTTTGCTCTTCCAAAATACAAATCATGTGGAAATTGACTGTAACAGGGAGCCCAATCCCATATTTCAATTGCTGCATCACCTATGGCGTCACCTCTAGCGCACATAAACAAATAAACATTAACTATGAATTTAGTAAAGAGGTCGTCCTCCTAACATCGGCACTATAGGAGTCGAACTCGTAACCTCTGCATTTCGATTCCAAGTCAATTTTGTTTTATAGCTGGTGCATATGAACTAATTTCTTCTCTAAACCATAAGGAACTAACTATAGGTAAGATTGATTGTAAAAAGTGTCCTTGGTTTAATGAGTGCTAGAATATCCAAAATATTAATAAAAATAAATAAGTAAATATATATGATCAAATTTATTTCCATTCTCTCATCAATCATGCTTGTCTCAGTATTATGCTTTCTCTTTCTTATTAAGTTTCGGTGGACAAATAAACAGTCTCTCTGTGATAATGGTAACATTGGCAAATGGGGGAAGATGATTTGAATAAGCTGCAGTTCCACCTGTGGATTGAATTCGTTAAAAACATTAAATATTTCTGTCTTATCGTTATCTGAAACTAAACCCGTTGCAGTGTTCACAGGTCCTGCTGCTTCCTAGATTACAGGTAGGGGTTTTGCTTAAAGGCGTTGACAGAAATCCAATAAACGATTGGAGGTTGATGGGATCAATACTCGTTAACAACAATGGCAATTTTTATTCATGTACAAATTTAGTGTAACATATTTAAGGCTAGTTCATTTTAGGACGGGTGCTGAAACCATGGAAAACTTTCCATCCAAGCAAACATTTAAATGGGTGGAAATCAGGCTTAAAGAAAAGAACTTTGGTGGTTTAGCGGAAATAGTTTTTGGAGGAAAGTTCGCGTAATTGAGAAAAAATCTGGACCAACCGCGAAAGTTAATTTCAACAAAAGATTCTTAACTTAGTCACTCGCGAAAATTTATTTATTTATTTTTAATGTCATTAACAGACCAAAAGGGCAATATTAAAAAACAAAAAGAAAAACTCAATGGATTTGAAACAATACACTGTCCACGTATGTGAGCAAGTGACTGCGTAATTTAGTTCGTGTTTGACAGATACGCTTGACAAAGTAAGTAGTTTCGAATTTTCTTATGAAATCTCATTGGCAGGTTTCAATGTCAACAAGTTTCCTATCAACAGTAGATAAGGTTTCATCGTGGACTAAAAACTAAAAAAAGAACTGTTTCTCTTTCTTTTTTGTTCTAAGAGCGTACATATATCTATGCTAGTTGCAGATCAAATTTTACTGTCATATAGCCAGATCTCTCTGAATTGTCAATAGACCCTTCCCGCATTTCGTGAAAATATGAAGCTTATTTTTATAAAAAACAATGGAAATCATGTTCAGATTCCGCGTCAAAAAATAGGCCTATGCTAAAGGTTTTAATGCCAAATGGCAATCAGAAGGGTTGTTTTCGCTACACTACACGAACGGTCAATGCCTTCTTAATTTTAAACTTAGTCTAGATACGTGCTAAATTAAGAAGGTTTAGACCGTTAACACAGTGTAGCGAAAAGAACCATTCTATGTGGCATGTGGCATTGAAACGTTCTGCACAAGCCTTTTATTTGACGAAGAATATGAATCTGAAATCCGCTTTTTGTAATAAGCAAGATCTATTATAAGTCAAGTGGAAGATGTTTTGGTTTGACTCAACACAACACATTGAACATACAGTTCTTCCTATCCTTACGATTTTCGTCGATAGCCAAAGTAGTATATAACAGCATTCTCAAATGATGAAGGGGCGGATATATCTTCCTTATCATGTATATTGAATATCAATATAATTGATGTGGTTACATACGGGGACCAAATTATATTAAATGCAAGCAACATCCAGGTACATAATTTCCTGTAACGCATTATCCATTATCATCACACTAGTACTATTTCCCACTGGCTTAGTGGTAGTGTTGACTGACCTTGCAGCGATGGCGTTGGTAATGGCAATGTCATGACCGGTGCTGTGACTACTGGTAGACATGTCATCGATGGATTCATCGTAAAATGTTTTGTCCGTATCACGTGCTTCATTGCTAATTTGTTTCTTCTGCAAACTTGGGATGGAAACACTAGATAAATCAATCCAACAACTGGAAATACAAGAGACGAAATAAATACAGTTGCTAGGTAACATATGTTCACTGAAGATCGAGTGCACAATAACCGCTCTTTCTTTGAACATATTTGGACCATCCATATAATGGCGGAGCAGCTATATCAGCAGTCAATAGCACCGACAAAAAATGCAACTATGAATGGTGAACTTTGGTTTTTGATTCATAGATTTACCAAGGTGTGGAACACTTGTCAAAAATCAAAGATGGAATGAAAGAAACATAATATACATTGAGCCTACGTGTGTCGTGGCAAACACGGAATATTCTGCAACTTCACACTTTTCCGGTATCATTTTCTCGTTTGCAAAACCACCCATCGTGAAAATAGACGCAGGATAACCAAAGAGAGATTGGACACCACATGTTAGATCAAGGATATTTAAGAGCGAAGCTGGATGTGCAACTTATTGTTTTGGATGAAAGAGACCGCCATTCACTTTGAAGCAATGCGCGTTGCCGCCAAAATTCTGAATTTTCGATCTATGAATTCCGATATATGAGTCGACAAAATGACGTCATTTCACAACACCAATGGTATTTGAATTTAAACTTAAAACCCTACCTTTACCGAAAGACAAAACCGGAATGCAGCAGTTAAAAGAATTATTTTTCAACATGAAGTAAGAATAAAACAGTTCAGAATGCGTGGAAGGCACGCGAATAATAGAAATATTAAAAAGCTTTAACGTCACTTTTGAGAATCTTCATAAGTGATGGTTTAAATACAATAGTATTTATGTTTCTGTGTTTTCATGAAATGTGTGGGTGTAAATAAGGTTGTAGCATTTACATACAGGATGTTTTAAGTGCATTCATGGTCAAAGGTTTGCATTCATTTGGTTACAAAATAGTCAAAGTTTTAGCTTTTCTGACCTGGTTGTCATTCTGATTTGCCTCACTGGTCTTATGGGCCTCTTGTGAAGATGATATGAACAATCTAGACGCGGCATTTTATAACACAATATTCTAACGACATCTTGTTTTCTTTTGAATAGGGGTATTGAATTTAAATAATAATCCCAACGCGGTTAGTACGGCCGAAAAACAATAGGTTGCACATAAAGCTTCGCTGTTAAATATCTTTGGCTAGATATAGACTAGCCAATAAAATATCAGTAAATATTGATTTCTGTCTTTTTATTCTAGTAGAACTGTTTTTCATCTTCTTTTGAAAGATTGATGCCATAAATGTACATTTAATGGAATTGCGACTACTGTAATAATTAACAGAACAGAAGCTAAGATTTTATAATATTCTGAGTTCACAGGTACCATTATATAATCCGTCTCCAATCTGCATGTTAAGTGTATAGTGCTACATCTATACAGTGCAGTTGAGTGCGTTGATATAGGAATTCGTCCCACTATCTAGTATCTAAAGCTTGTACTTTGTTATACAGATGTTATTGAATTTCAAGGAAAATGTCAGATATGACAGAAATCATCCTTTCGCCATTTGTTCTTTGAAAATCAATTGATCATAATATTTACAATGCTTGCCAAATATTTGGACGTCAGCATGCTACATCTATACAGTGCAGTTTAGAACGTTTATATAGGGATTCGTCCTACCACCTAGTATCTAAAGCTTGTGCTTTGTTATACAAATGTTCTTTTAACGACATGTACGAACAAGTGCATGTTATCACCATGGAAAATAACAGTTCACTGTTTTAATTTAATTTATATTTCTTGGAGGTAGTACACTCCGTGATATCAATATGGTGCTTTGAATGTTTACTTCCTTATAAATGTTGTATTTATGTGTAATCGTGTTTGTATTTTGACGTTCAAATGTAATATTCGTTAATAGAAAAAACAAAACAACATATGTTACTGGAGTTTCAAAGAAAATATCAGATATGACAGAAATAATCCTTTCGACAATTATTCATTGAAAATCAATTCATCATAATATTTTCAATGTTTGCAAAACATTTTGACGTCAGACCCATTACACATGATAACATATAAATAATTGAGCCATCTACTCCAAATACTGATCCATCTCCCATTAACCAATTCATGCATAAGTGCCCCTGGAAATAAATCAAACCACAATTTATTTCCTTCTTGTTTTATCTTTTCCAGGGGGTTAATTATTGAAACTATGAAAAAGGTTGATAAAAAAAACCGTTATTCATATTAATGATTTTCAATGAATTGTTAACTAAAGCCAGGGAATATGGCATTAAAGTGTTAATGTGTGACGTACAATTTACATATATTTACATGATGGCTGTTGTTAGAAGAAAACACATCAAAAACTACACTTGCATTATTCTCTCATTACAGAAATACTAAATTCGTCATAACATTTAAAAGTTTCTTCTCAGTTTATGACAACTCCGTTCGCTCTGCGCGCCATGTTGAATCAGAAATTTTTAGAACTTCGGGCGAGCTTTTTTCGTGACGTCACGTGAGGGAGAACTTTTCGCTGCTGGCGAAGGGTTCTTGAATGAAATTCATCAAATTAAAATTCCCAACAAGTTTCTACAAAAATAATTTAATATGTCTTCTTCGTCATAATTTTGAAGACTTCGGTATTTAACCATTTCTCACGAACCAACTAAGTCTAGGAATCCTGTTCACTACGGTGGCTGTTCGTCCAAGAAAATCCATTCTACGGAAGCCCTTGATTATTCCGATAATCACAGTGAATAAGGGCTGCTGTTCGTGTGGCTAGTGTCAACATACAAACTAACAGAGAATGTTTACGTTGTAGAGACATGTGCGAATAAACCCTTTAACGACTTTCCAGTAAATATTTAGTTTGTGCATTTTTATTTATGTGTGTTCTTTTACGATCTTTAGACGTCAAATAAATATTCTTTACTCGCATGCACAACTCCAGCATTCACTAATATAATTTTCATCATACGAACTACTTTTATTATTATAATTGTTTATTTTTGTGCTTGCACCAAGGATATATCCTTGCTTGTACTATTTTATTTAATGATCATCAACCATATACTTTCCGTGTGTTGTATAAAAAACGGGGGTAACATGTTGATAGAAAAACTTATTGCTAAACCCGTTAAAACTTAGGAAAACAATGCATAACAGAAACCAAAGTATTTACGGATGTATGTTTGTCAGAGGCAGTGTTTCAAACGACCTTAGTTGCCATCAATGACATTCGCGATGGAGGGAAACAGGACACAATAAACATGGCGTGTGCATTTCATTAGCCGTTCAGAGCGTAACCAGGATTTTCGAAGGAGGCGTAACTTTTAAAGGGCAAGATAGTATCGGATCACCCTCGTCCATAGACCTTTTTCCCTTTTTTTTCTATGAAGGACGCCGTCATGCATTGCATAAATGCTCTGCATACTTAGCAAAGAAAATGTTGGCCTAATGTTAAGAAAGTAAAATACGCATGTAGCAAAATGTCATTCTCTTTATTGTTTCTTTAAATTTGTTTTACCTTCTGAAAGGGCACTTCTTTTAAATAAAGACTAGGTCCTAGTCTAATCTGTCCATGTTTTCAGTGTTTCCTTTACAAGCTTACACCGTTTATTGATCATAGAAAACTTCGACATGCTGGATATAAAACAGTCCACCTGTTGAATACACAACACATTAGGTAAAGGAATAAGAAGAGTTGTTCCTGCGTGTGCAGTATACATAATGCGGAGCCACTATCCGGAGGAAAGTGGAAAGTATGTGCCGTTCGAAGATATTGACGATTGATGTATGATAGGACGCATTGTAGAAAGTTTTAATTTTAATTTTGTGTTAACGAGTTACTGTACGACTGATCAATCATTAAAATAAATAAATATTACCCCCGTCTAATTACTTGTAACTTTTAAGCAATTCTTCTTAATTATAAGCAAGGGAATGTTTGTGCACTTCCTTGAATTTTCATTGAAATTCCTGAAGGTCGCATAAATTGTACAATGAGAACCTGTTACGTAATTAATAATATAAGTAATAATAATAATAGATATTTAGAGGGGCTAGACCCAGAAAAATTCGCATGACATATAGTCAGGGAATTATTTCCATTGGGGGCCACTATAAAACAATAATAAAATAAAAGACAAACCTCATTGTAGAAACAGAAAGTTAAATGATATCAAGAAACGGGATTCAAATTTTCCAACATATTCTGAAATAGAAGATTTGAATTTTAACAAACTTCTTTCATCTGTCACATGTGTTGGTAAGTTATTCCATGTTT
>JANTOQ010661120.1:0-10279 GCA_027564595.1 Bythotiara depressa
TTTCTCTCATTTTCTTGTTTATATGCTGTTTATGGCCCGCTCTTACCTTCTTCGCTCTTCTCTGAACTTCTTCTTCGTTCATCTTGTTATGTCTCGTTTTTTTCAGACACTTCAATTGTTTTTTGTTGTTATCTTCTTCTTGTGACTTTTACTTGCTGTATGTTTTCCTCCAAATCTATGTGCTTACTTCAAATCTCTGCATCCATATCCGGCTCGGTCGACCATGTTTTAACTTTTTTTAGTTTAGAGGACTGTAGGGTTCTAATTTTATGCAGAGAAGAAGCCTGTCTAAACCATACAACTTTCTTTCAGACATATAAAAGCGGAGAGTTTTTACGTTTTAAACTTTACAAGATCTTCACGGGGGGTAAGATCTAAGTTCAGTAAGATCAAATTTCACACAGCTTTCATATGTTTTATCGCATAAAGAAAATAACTTGTGACATTTAATTTTTGTTCATGTGCCTGCCACAAATCCTATAACAGGAGATCTTTTAGTTTATGGTGGTGTGTGATGATAGCATAAAAGTAACATTTTGCTCCTTTTTATTTGATCTGGAAGATTGCCCTACAATTTTGGATGAAGTGGTGTCTAAAGCAATGAACTTTCAAGATACATAGAAGGCATTATCCTATTTACCAAACTATAGCACTGGACTTTACACATCCCGTGTGTATTTTACCGACATGGTTTTATGATATTTATATTGGTCAGTAAAATAGCTATTGTAATAGTGATCTAATTTACAATAAGCCATTGTTAATTTAAATTTAGAATACTGCCATAAGTTGTTTCAAAACAAACTTTCCACAGATCGACAGAAATAGTTCTTAATATTTTTCTTCTACATTTTATTCTTTTAATCTGACTATAGTATTTATGACGTGAACTATATAAGTAAATTAGCGACAGACTGTGGTAATCTTCTTGATGAAGTATGTCACGACGTCAAAGTAGAACCATCACTCATCAAACTGAACTGTGTAAAACACAAGATGACGTTCGTTTAGGCGTTTCTGTAACAGGTTTCTGGGTTAAAGGACAACAATCATTTAATTGTTTAATCAATGTAAATTGTGAAGCGAGTTATATTATTACACTAAACATGCCAGCAAACAGGCTAAAATGCAAAGAAAAAAACGCTTTAATAACTTTAATAAATGTCCTTCAAATTATTTCAACAGATTGAGACCGATTTTGAACATACGAGTTACGGAACGCTTTTAACCACCTTCAGGAAGCGCTGGAGTTGTAAACTAACCCACAAACGTGAACTTCTGTCTCTTTCCCAATATTATAAAGAACAATGCCATGGAAACGAGGTTGTTGTTTACAATAAAACATAATCGATGTCCAGAGACCCGTTGTTTGTAGCAACCATATGAATGTAGATTAAATAAACATTTCAGTTGCTCAGGCATACGATCATGCATTGTGCGTATCTGGAATCAGTGTCTATTCAGAAGATTGTTTATCAGCAAGAAGAAATTTAAATAAACAAAGAAAAGTTAGTTTTCTGATTATCAGCGATGATTTCGCGATAACAAACTGATTTTCTAGCTACAATTGTTCGTAATAAAACGTTGTATAAGTTTATTTGGAGAATAATTTAGTTTTTTTACATAACCTTACAATCAATCTATTTTTTTTACAGATGTTGCAGAGTTGGGAGTTAATTTTCTCCGAAGATGCAAAAAGAGATATGCTACCTCAGCATGCTCTTCAGAGGTGTATTCATTTAACGTATATGGAACAGTAAATAGCTCTGCAACATGGCTTGGTGTTTGGAATACTGACACCCTGTCAAAAGGTATATTCTTATTTTGAGCTTTCAAAATATAATAGTTTTAAAATAAACTGATGTATCACATTTTCAATGCAATCTGTTATGTTCTATCTAAGTGCAATACACAACGTCTTCCTTATATTTCCATATCTTGTTTTGTTTTGGATTTTGAAAGACAAATTGTTATTGGAAAAGATTTCTAATTATGTACCAATTTGTGAAGTTGACGATGGATGTTCTATGTCATTACAGGTTGTTGGGGAATCCTATTAACTGTTATTGATCAGCGTGGGAAATATCATTATAATAAATATTTCAACAGAACAGAACTGGTAATATTTTATAATAGTTTTCTATTCTTATGTATTATTATTACCATATTGTCCATCCATCTGTGCGAAAAATTGACACCGAAAGAAATCGTGACGAAATCCTTGGAAATCCTTCTACTACCTGTGACAAAAGTTTCAGTGCCACACTCAGGGCGTTCTGTCTTAGATACAAGTCCAAGCTTATGAATACAAACAACGAAATACATTACTTTATAGGATTATTACTAGTAACACCTAAACATAACCATTGCATTTCCCACTCGGACCATCTACCATGAATCGCATGCCCAAAAGTCTGGAGTTAATCGTGTCCATCTATGTGCCACATAAAACTTTGACCTGCGACATACAACATACTACATAGGACTACATAGTAGCCTTGACCTGTCACCAATCCTAATACTTTAAACCTACAGGATCAATAAATTTTATGATCAAACAGTTTAACAGATATACAGATTTGTGCTAAGGTGATGATGCACAATGATCTAAGCTCAAAGCGCTTCCCTACAAGTCATGTGTCATAAATATCAATACATGCTATTGTACATAGCATGCAAATAAAACCTTCATACCAGAACCCCTAGTGTTTAAAGAGAAGGTGACAATCTCGTTCTGTTGATATTTATGGGGAAAGTATTAAATATTAAAGGTGCCTAAACGTGTCAAATAATTTTTTGAAGGATTTTGATTTGTAATCCTCACCAGAGTGAATTTAATGTACCCCGATATACCTACCATATTTGATAAAGTATAACTTAATTACTTTGGAATCACACGTTTATCCCAGACACAGTTACTAATCACATTTAAGTATTTAAGTTACCCTTTTAAACGTTCTCTTAAATTGTGACAATGAAGAAAATAATAATTGTATTATAAGTTTATAATTGGAAATCCTGTGATTTTATTTATCTACCTTAGTTTCAGGTGGTAGATGATGGTGGTTTATACATTGGGGATAATAAAAGTGTGCAAGTATTACTTCCTGTCATGGTGAACAATACATACACAACGAAAGTTACAGTCTTTCCTACAGGCTATGTAAATGAAAACAAATTACATGTCCCTGATAGTAAGTGTCACTCTTTTTTGCACATGTTGATTTTAATTGACCATCTTACATCACAATTCACATGTAACTGAAATGTTATGAATATGTATTATCCGAAAGACTGTTAAGACAACTGTATAAAATGCAACCTGTAACTCATAGCCGACAGAGAAAGGAGGCTGTTGATAAACTCACATGACTATTCCCACTAAGGGATGTAAGTGGAGATAATCTGTTGATATATTCTCGATAGTAAACCTTATGGTAAGGAAATGCACGTACCTACCTTGTGATTCATAAATATATTTCCTTTACTTTAATAGTCTTGTAAGCATAAACATATAATACAACTTTATATAGATGAATTTTTATTTTTTAAATTTTTGATTTTTAGCTAGAGACTACTTCCACAACTTTTATTCTAGGAAGGTATATCTCAAGTTATTTGCTATTTGCTATTTTAATAGTGTTTTGATCACCATCAGTCAAGCATTAGAGAAAACCACAGTTTTTGGAACTAAATATCTTGAGAAGCTTAGAAACAGCACAAAAGTGGTAGAATATGTTTGTAGCTCTTTTCAAATTCAGCAATATTTTTTCTCATCTTGAGTTTATTTTCAAACGTTTTGTAAACAAAGATGTCATAGTGGAAATCGTCTATAATTAAGTTATGCTTATTTGTGTATTCTTAGCTGCATGCAAGGCAGAAATGTGGGCGAAAGCAGTGGAGTGTAAGTATCTACCATCATCATTAGTATACACGCCATATACAATACAGTTTTTATTGAATTCTAAAAAAATGCAAAGGAACATGGACGAAATTTCTTTAGTGTTAAAAACGTCTCCATGCCAGTATTGCCTAAATACAATATGTAAACATCTTTATAGATCTTGTTATGCCAAGTTAGAGAGCTGATTCATGAGCAAGTAAGTTAAAAAAGTGCAACAACTGGAATTTTCTGCTTCAGTAGTGAATAAATTACAAGATTTGATCTTTTGGAGCTTGCCTAAAAGTTGAAAATATTGGGTACCCATATTGGACACCCAATTTGTCTACTTATTTGGCTACCTTAAAATTGCACTTATCAAAGAGCTGAAACCTAAAATTCAATTAGAGTGGATAACCTTAACATTAAACCTATTGAGCAAAAAATAGAACGTAGTTCAGATTTGACGCTCAAGAAACTCAAAGTAAATGGCGTCTTGTCGTTATTGACATTCGAAGCATGCTTGCGTAGATGTCTCAAAATGTAGTTGATAAAACGCTGACCGACACGGCACGATACGGTGCATTCATAGTAGTAAACAACCTTCTCTTTCCAAGAAGCTATATGACTTGAAGCAAACAAGCATATGTTATGTTTTCACAGTTTTGTTTGGAAATTATTGACGTCGAACTGAAATAGTATTTTAACATATGAAATGTTTAAAACGAATGTATTAGCGTTTGTCAGTCTCGTATTGGATCTCATGTAATGACATGATACATTTATCATATCATGGACCTGAATTCATTATTGGTGCACGTAAAATCCCAATAAAATCTTGTTATAATGCAAGAAATTTACGCGCACAGATGCATAATCACAGGATATTGGCTATCTGTCAGTCCGACATCGAAACAGACTTCAATAAAGTGAGAAAAGTTTCTGACTTAAAAGGGGATGTTTATATAAATAAAATGAGGCCGTAACCCTGACCATCAGTCGAGATAAGCAAATCAGAGGGGATAAATTAGGCCTGAGGAGATAAATCAGACCTGCGAGATAGATTAAAAAATTATCGAAATGACGGATAGCCAATATCGCTTACCAAAATGGTGGGCCAATATCGCTTACCAATATTGGAAAATATGATATGGTCAGGACGTCAGCTATCATTCTATTTGTCCTATTCTATACGCTAGAGGTTCTTAACAGGTCTTTCCACTGGTAACGTGATCCATCAGTTATATAATAATGTAAAATATATAATTTTGTTCTATTCAGATTACATAAAGAGATGCCGAAACCGTTGGCGTAAGATGTATTTTAGTGTTTAAAATTATATACTAGATATTTAATAAATTATACTTGCTGTTATATACTACATAATACTGTTTACTTTAGAAACTGCATATATTTTATGAATACTACAAAGCAATACCTAATTCCCCGTAAATTGTTAATTGCTTGTGGTGAAAATCATTATATGGCTTACTATTAGTGATGTTTCAGCATTGTGCCTTCTCTATAGAGTGTAGATTGAGTTCATAACTCATACGAGCACAGCGGTGATATGAAAGATGGACACATCACGATTGAAACATATTTGTATATTTATTCATTTATTTACTTATGACAGGATATTAATTAAACGTTAAATACCTATCAATTAATTGAAAATAACAGTATACGGAGATTTTACTATTTCTATTTTATAGAGGATCAAGATCTCAAAAATTATGCGAAATCTTTCTGCGACAAATATCCGGATAACCGAAACAAAAAAGATCATTTTGAAAGATTTACAAAGCTTAAGGTCGCAAACAATGGACACTGCACCACGATTATATTTACAGATGTAAATGATGTGCTCCCCAACCCCAACCCCAACTGGAAATTGATTCTAATCAACATAACAGGTGCATTGCTGTTATTATGTGTTGGTGTTGCAGTAAGTTATCTAATGATAAAACGAGCACAGTGTCGAATAAAGTACGGTACAAGACATATAACAGCAGGTTTGATATTTTTACAAATATAATAGAGAGGAAGGGAGGAAGTCATATCTGAGGAATCAAGAATGTTCCTCGCCTTTATATAGTTTGTACCTTCATGACATTTACCTTGCCGTGATTCTCGTAACAAAGGACAGGCTCTCCTTGGAGCTCAAGAACACCAATCTTCACTTTTGGGATTTTTGAGCCCGCGTTGTTACAACCACTTTAGATCTTAACATCATAAGCAGGTAACTCCATAATTTGTATGCTGAGCGCTTGTTTGGAGAAATGGCACACAAATTTACAACCCAGTTAAATTTCTCCCACTACTAAATTAGAGATACAAATGAAACTAGAATAAGGAAGGGAGAGAAAGATAGTTGGGTCTACCGCCTCCATCTATTAACTATGCCTGATTCAAACAAAGAAGTGTTTAGAGATGCATTGAGACTGCGATATAACATGCCACTACAAAATCTGCCAACAAACTTGCCCATGCAATTTTATCTCACAGAGGCATGATACAAAAGGTTACTTGAGTTTTCTGTTGAATAAAGTGTGAGTCGATGTACAATATGACCATATCTAACTCCTGAGACAAACGAAGTAATGCGAGTAAGCAACAAATACAATAGATGAATCACGATTGGAATAAATAAACCGTCTGTTGCTTTGCTGTCAGGGTCTGGTCGCTAGGACATATACGCTGATAAATCCATGTCGGATACCCCATCTTTATTATTGTTAATTTGTAAAAAAACTTGACTGTCGAGTTTCCAGTCGGTTATCGGGCATATTTCGAAACTCCAAGTCGGTTATCACATTCAACTGGCCTGAGAGGTATTAGGATATTGCCAATTACACCATTTCCTTGTTTCTTTTTGTCATATGTCACAGACAAATGTATGAAATCCCTTTGATTAGATCTACCAAACTTGTTAGATTTAACACTGACGTTAGATGTATACCAATGCATTATTCATAATATGGTTGACTACGCTGCTTTACTAGAAAGTGTTTTTTCCCTCTCTAACGGTGTGTCTCCTGGAGAGGGCTAGATTGAAACAGCGGTCTCTTTTTGACCAACCTGCTGTAATGCTCTTTGTATATCTCCTTTCATTTCATTTTGACATCACGACCTTTTAGGTCTTTAACGTAAGCGCGTTTTATTATGTATTATTATGAAACTTTGTCCTTCTTTTATAATCTTTATCTTTTTACAGAATTAAAAAATTGTAAAGTTGATCAAAAGTTAAGTCCAGTTAGATATCCTCTTGAAACAGCTGTGTCACGCAAGCTTCATTTTATTTTAATCGGCAATAATATACAAGGTTATAGCAGTCCACCAGGTGATTTATTATCTGGTTTATATTACACACATAGTATGGGTGCTACACATGATCTTAGTCATCAGCAATGCTTGGCCCACGAAAGCTGGAACGAGAATAAAGGCGGGTTCCCACGAGGCGAATTAATTCGCGCGAAGCGAATTTTCCTGCAATCTGATTGGCTTGAGGTAAAATTCGATTGAAAAAAAGTAGAAACTATTTCTACTTTTTTTGTCGCGCGAATTAAACAATAGAAAGGAATCACCTTTTCGCTTCGCGCGAATTAATTCACCTCGTGGGAACCCGCCTTAAAGCTTAATTTCCACTTGCTAATTTTATCGTACGCATTTTGTAGCACGACATTGTTTTCTCGATTTTGATTGGCATAGCAAAAAAACGGTCGAAAAAGTAGGATTAATTCAATCTATTTTTCAGATCGCGCGATTGATTTTGAGCAAAGAACAAAGAACTGCGGGGAAATCGCGATAAAAGTGGAAATTAAGCTTAAAGACAGTAACACGATGAAACAAAAATTCCATGTCCTTTAACCCTTCAAGGCATAGTGTCCCCGGGAAGGAATTAAATCATTGGTCATTTCTTTGCTATTTTGCTTTTTTCCATGGGTTAATTATTGGAAATATAATGTCAAATAAATTTGGTAAAAGCTGATAAGTATTTGTATAACCAGCCTTAATGATTTCAGTATTTACTGCAGGTGTAAAGCTTGCACTTAGCATAAATTAATTATGTTTTTATTTTAATGTTTTTAAAATATTATATTTGTAATAAAATTTATATTTATACTTTTTGTTGTTTATATAGTTGGAATAAATTAGTTTTTATTAACTATTGTAAAACACCAACTATAAATAAAGAATACATACATACATACATACATACATGGTTCCTCATGAATCTATAAATATATATGGGAGGTTTAAAATAACCAGGTGGTATGCCTACGCATTAAAGAATAATTTACCTGCTGAATGAATTAATCGTCTTATAGAAAGAAAACCTTTATAATTAAACGAGAAACCTGGGGGTATTATCTGCTTTTACCAAACTTATTTTGCCTTATATTTACAATAACTAACCCCCTGGAAAATTAAATCTAGCTAAGAAATTAGTAGTTAATTAATATATTCCAGGGGACACACTAAGCATTAAAGGGAAGGGTTAAACAGCCATCGGTTAACTCAATGAAACGTTGTTTATTTTGAAACGAAGTATTATTTTCAGACATGAAATTATCTCATTAAAATTAAAAATAATTTTGTGGATGGCATAATGGTATCAAGTGCATTTATAAAGTGATACATTTAATACAGTTTTAACGTTTCGTTTTTCGCTTTTAGAAAACATTGAAGAACCTTGCAATGAAGGAAACACAGGTAACAATAATCTATAATAGTAATAATAATGCTCATATGCCTAATTGTAGGGTATCGATCTAATTGAGGGAATATTTAATTTTTTATTATAAAAAGGTAAATGATAAAAGGTAAAAGATAAGATGTCATGAAATTGTGATATATAGTTGTTGTACTTTTTTTCTTTAGTAGCTACGTGTGCATATATGTTTCATAGATTTAAGCCTTTAATGCATAGTAATAGGAATCAAATCATTGGTCATTTCTTTGCTATTTTGCTTTTTCCAGGGGGTTGATTATTGGCAATATAACGTAAAATAAATTTGGTAGAATCTGATAAGATCCCGTTGGGATTAGATCCTCAACAAGTGGTAAATTGTTTTTTTCGATGTCGTGATATTATATACCGCTGGAAAGAAAATCTTGTTTAGAAATCAAAAATAATAGTAAAATAAGCTAATTCTATTGGATAAAACACACCCGGCTTATTATAGAACATTTAAAGTAGGTGACAAATAGGCGAAAAAGTGTTTGATGACATCTCAGCAGAGTGGCGACGTCATCAAAATCACTTTTTGACCAAAAGTTATGTGTTGCTACCAAGTATTTATGTGCTGAATAGGGTTAAGATACTCATCGGTGTTTAGTCATGTAAGAATTCTTGCTTATATTAAATGATATTAATGATATTTTAGATATATCTAAAGCATTTGATAGGGTCTGGCATGAAGGATTGATACAAAAATTAAAGTCTTATGGTGTCAGTGGCCTTCTAGTAAACACAATAAAAAGTTTTTTATGCATTCGTTTGCAAGACTAGTGTTAAACGGACAATCCTCATCTTGGAATGATATCTTAGGAGGGGTACCTCAAGGTTCTATTATTGGACCCTTTTTCTGATATATATTAATGATCTCCCAGTTGGTCTACAGTCTAACGTAAAAATATTTGCTGATGACACGTCTCTCCGCAAAGTTCTAAAGAATTATGATAGGTCTTCAAGCTTATTCATCGATGGCGTAGATATCGTATGTTTAATCTACGCTGTTTTTTAACGCCAGGCGCGTTATCTATCTCGGGATTTTTGGCGATAACGTCCAAACCTTCTAAGACTCCTCTGTATTTGGTTTCAGTTCGCAGTGTATTATGAATGTGGTATTCTTGCGCCTTCTCTAGCCTGCGTATAGACCTGCTCAATGCCTTTCGGCGGGTCTGTTCGCAGCGGACACTCTCCCGTTTTGCATCTTTTTTTTTAATGACAATGTTTGTATTAATGAAATGAAAGTATATTTATAGTCTGCGAAGGAGATAGCGCATGCGTGCCTACAACATAACAAACTACACCATTCCTCGCAGAGAGCCAGCGAAAAAAGATGTGATAAAGAAATTGAAGTAGAAGAAGCAATATTTTTTATTTGTTTACTGTCTGTTAAGGTAGCAGAGTACCGTAATTAGTACCACATTTACTGTATGATATTTAATCAAATACAATTTAAATCCAAAAATCGTTTAGAAGGTTTTGTAGACTAAAGGTTAAGCTTTCCAAAAATATATGTTATAGTCATAAAACAACTATGGGTCAACCAGGAATTCGCCCCCAAAACGGCTCAAAAATCCTTTTTTCCCCCTCTTTCTAGAGCTCCAACTCCTTGCCATCTTAATTTTCCCCTGATATTTCTGCTTTAATTGAAGCACATTTGTGAT
>JANTOQ010661231.1:0-10279 GCA_027564595.1 Bythotiara depressa
GGGGGGGGGGGGGGGGGGGGGGGGGGCAATGTCTCCTACCTCAGATTGCACTTGAAAATATCTAGATTAATGAAACAAATGATATCCAATTTTGGATTGTTTTGATAGTTAGAGGGCATAAAACAAATGCACCCATAGAAGTCATTTCAATCAACACTTTTACATTAGTGTACATTCTAGTAACAATCACAATTTTTTTCCACTAAGAAAATAATGTTAAATAGAAACTGACCTTAAAGCTAATAAGCTTCTATTAATGAAAATGCTTACCAACTGCACTCCAACTAGCTCGTCATCTTTAGAAAACGTGGACACAACTCCAATCCATTTAATGACACCGACATGCTTCTTCCCATCAACCAGCACTTCAACATACATATCTTTTTTTAAGTTTACTGTACATGATTGTTTCAAACTTGCTGCATTAATTGCTGTTGGCTGTGAAATACTTTTTAGTTGTCCCCCTATAAATCGAAAAAAATGTAACATTAGAGAACAACATTCAAAGTATAACTAATAAACTCGACTTGAGGAGTTGATTCTTTAGACAAATGCAGAACTGAAATTCAACTTTCCAAAAATGACAGAGAAGAAGAAGACTAATGCATCTAAAGGCCATTTCTTTTGGTTTAGTTTAAATTCTAAAAACAAAAATAATTTGCATTGATTTACCTTTCCCTTTTGGTGGATGTAGGTAAAGACAATCCATATTTTGACAAATATTGTTGTCCCAAAGCCGGCAAACTACTTCAGTTGAAAGATCCTTGTGGCGATAAGAACAAGTCTACAAAAAGCATAATAACACTATTATTCTATAGGGTTCAAAATGTAGTAGACTTGCACCTACATCTTCATGAAAAACAAACAAAAGGGTCCTTACTTCACTGATCTTTGTCTTTCACAATGCCACAAACACCTAAAATTTCCACCATTTTATCAAAAAAAATTCATTTCACAATAGACACACATAACAAAGACAACAGAGTCAAATTACACAAATCCCATATATGGAAATTTGCTGGCCATTGTATCAATGGCCCATTAGTTAACATGTAAACAAAACACTGGACTTCATATAAAGGCAGCATTTGAGTGGTTGAAAAACAGCCATAAAGAATGTGCTTTGCCGTCCTAAAACTTTATCATTACTGAGGAGGGTTTTTATTTAATATATAAATCAATGAGACGTTCCAAACTTACTAAAATTGTTATTTTTTTCATCACTTTGCATGGCCATACCATGCTATTATCTTAGTGCATTTTTTGCATAGTGCATTTACCATATTACCCCAAATATAATGACACCACCACAGGTATAATGTCACTATATCCAGATATAGTTAAATGTCACTACAAGCGGCTCAAAATCAAAAGAGTAAAAACAAAGTTGTTTAGATTTCTTTATTTTGCTTTAGTTCACATTACATAATACATAATTACATGTGCAGCTTGTAACATAGATTTCAGTAGCCCTTTTATGCTGTATATTGCAGGATCTTCTAATTCATTATTTCTCTTATTTTCTCAGGACCATTAACAGTGGCAAATATGGTATCTCCTGAAGGAAGAACGACTAAAAACATCTTTGGTAAGTCTCTTGGGATATGCTCAATCATCTTTCTATCTTTCTCAAAACATATTAATTTAAATCTCTTGGGGTTACTCAGCTCTCATCTGCAAACAATCTTTTCACTGATATATGGTGTCCATGTACTTTTGTATATATGATATATATGATGGCGGTGACAAGAATTGAAGGCCACATAATGACATGTCATTATATCCAGATATAATTAAAAGTCATTTAAAGTGGACCAAAATTAATTTTTTAAATTGCAAAAAATGGTGAATTCTCCCATTTAACTGTATGTGGGGAAATACGGCATAATTAATGACAGATGTTAAAATAACTTAGTTTCAAACTTCTTCCAATAGGTTAAATTAAGAAGACACAACTTAGATGATACACTAAAGTATTACTATAAACTGTACAAGGCATGGTTCCCTTTCATTTCCAATCATCATCAAATATAACAAAACTAAAGATTACCTTGCCATTTCTTGGTTGACATTCACCTTTCTTAAAATGTATACAGTCAGTCAGTGGTTGATAATTAATCTTTGTTGTTGAGGAGGGCCGATGAGATACAGCTTGAAGTTTTGTTTTGATAATACTGCCCTGTATATTTTTACCATTCATTCTGTGACTGGCACTTATGGCAGATGCTTGATCAACAAAGTTGACATATCCAAAAAGACGTGATTGACCAGTCCGTGCATCCTTCATAATATGTATACTATGTATAATTCCATACTTTTGAAATGGTACCATCAGTGTTTGTTCAACTGTCCTTGGTGACAAATTGCTAACCAGTATTGGGTGTGATGCAGTGTATGTAGGCTGAGCTTCAGCCATCTTGATAATTCAATATTTTAATAACTTGCTATATTATATATAATTATTTTCATTATATAAAAATAGCAATGTTGGTATATAATGTACATACATAATATATAAAACATTCAGTTAGAAATACAAATCAATACATACTCTTTGACTCTGTAGAAAACCTCTGTAAGAAGGCATGTTTTGCAAAACATTAATAGTCAGTGTATTTCCAATGCGACATGGATAATTATACTGAAACAAATTGAAGCTATTATTGTTGAATGATATTAGTCTTTACATTTTACACTTCACTCACAAATGTTAAAGACTAAGACATTTTAAAATGGACCAACAGCCTCCCCCCTCCTCACCAAAACATTTTTCCACCAGAAGAAATGATACCAGCTACATAGAGGCTGAAACTAATTCCTTGTTACAATTGTTCAGGTTAAAACCATTATTTTATTTCAATTATGTAAGTATTTGGTGATACATTGTTAATTTTGCTTGCTTGACGACAAGGGTAATGAAGAAATTGGAGAAGACCATATCAGTCTTCCCCTCAGTCTTGGGTGTGTGTATGAAAGAAATTTTCATTTCTGTTGGTCCAATGCAAACAATGGAAAACCACTTTATGTTCAAAGTCATGAAAAGAATGAAACAGTATAACTACAAGGGAGAAAACCACTTCTGATTAACCACCAAGAGACTCTATGGAACATTGTTTGTAAATTAGAGTACTAAGTTTAGCAATTCATGCTCTTAAAAGGTCTATACTTTTCATCCAGTAGTTGATCAACCATACCAACTGTTTTTGACCAAAATCTATTCTTTTCAGTCCTTTGCTTTGAACAATCAATTCAGTTAGCATTTTCCCCAGTTGACTTGGTTGACGGTTATTATTCATGAAAGAATACTGCTTCAAATGAACCAGAAGAAACCACAATTCATGTTAACCATTCATATATTAAAGGGGTTAGTTCAATGCTTCAACGTATTCCCCGTAAACTCACAATTTGGTGTACATTCTATTCTAACAACACCTTACAGAAAATTATATCTCTCAACCTAAAGACCAGGTTGAGAAAAAGAAGCCTTGGCCTAACAATGTAGTTTATAAAATTATGTATCTGTGGCGTTTGAAACATAACACAGTCTGTATTGCCAAATTAAAAAGATTGCTTGATAATGATCAAAAGGACATTAAAATCTGGAATCAATTACCACAGTTGGAAATAGACCATACATTTAACTGGGATAATATGTGTGTAATAGACTGTGGACAGAATGTAGTTGCAAGAGAAATCAAAGAAACGATTCACTCAATGAGTGACGAAAACCATATTAATAGTATCTCATATGTGACAATATGAATACCAGCTTTGACCAGCCAAAATAGGAATTAATAACTAATTACGGGAACTGACAAATCTATATAATATACATAAAATATTCTGAATGTGGTATTATCACATTTATAAGGGTGAAGTGTCCAATAAATTAGAATGGGAAAAGGCATCAATGGGAAACCTGGTAGATCAATACACATACACAACCATGGTTACTTCAATACCAAAGTACCTAATATCCATCCAATGTTAATAACAAAAACTGAAAATCTTATTGGTGTGGCTCTTTATATATATAACCGTCCATGCTAATATGTGAAACACCGTTGCGACAAACGTTGTGATTTCAACAATAGCAAAGTTGTATCTAGCGTTGTACCGTTGCAAGTTTCTATTCAATTCTATAACAATAATAAGGCACACATCGTTCTAAACGTAAGACAACAGTGAGATAACGCTACAATGGTCAGACAACGTTAGTGAAAACACAATAGCTACGGTAAACTTTCCTGTTCATTCAATTAAAACACAATAACAATGTTTGAGTACTTAAACATTAGCAGGTAGCAATATTATGGTATGTATAATTAGATTTAAAAAAAAAGATATTGAATGTGCTGAAAGAGAGCAAAGTAACTTCATCTATTCAAAATCCTTGATTCTGAAGCCACAAATGGTATCGTGAAATGTTTTATAGAAGTATGTTTTTCTTTTGGTTCTCTCTTTATAAGCAACTTCCAAAAGACTTCAATAACTTGCTTTCAGTTTGGAAAAAGTTGTGAACACACTTTTAAAGATTGAACTGCCTCGTTCTTAACCGTAAAATTGTACTTGGACCTTCAGGAGAATATAGCGTTTCCTGCATGTCATGTAAAAAGCACCGCATTTTAGCAATTAGGTCATCTTTAAATAATTATATATTATACTCTTATGCATAAACAAGACAATAAATTATTATAAAAAGTCAAGTTGATTCCCAGCTGCCTTACGTGTATTGAAGTATTTTTAGACATTGGCAATGTATTGACTTCTCACATGTGCAAACACTCAAATGATTTTTCTATGCTGTCATTACTTAAAAAGACATAATACCTGGTTTCTACATACACTATGTTTTACGTGGCATGTATAAAATTTGTTTATAAAATCGTTTTGAAAGACCAGAAAATCGGAATATCGGTCATTAAAAAGCATTCACGATCCTTTTCTAAAGCTGGAGAATCGGAATATCGACCGTGAAAAAGCATTCACGATCATTTTGAAAGACTAGAAAATCGGAATATCGGCCGTGGAAAAGCATTCACGATCTTTTTCTAAAGCCAGGGAATCGGAATAACGGCCGTGAAAAAGCATTCATGATCCTTTTGTAAGACCAGAAAATCGGAATATCGGCCTTGGAAAAGCATTCTCGATCATTTTCTAAGGCCGGAGATTTAGAAAATAGGCCGTGAAAAAGCATTCATTGTTGTTTACTAAGGCCGGGAAATCAGACTATCAGTCATGAAAAGGCATTCACATTCATTTTCTAAGGCTGGAAAATCCGATCGGTCATGCGAAAGCGTTTTCTAGGGACAGAAAAACAAAATATCGGCCATGTGAGGCTAAATATCGGAATATTGGCTGTACAAAAGTATTCACGTTTATTTTCTAAGGCTGCAAAATATTTATTTTTTAAATACTGTTTATAGCTATAGGTGGCCAGTACTGCTCTTTGGTTGTTATATGCAGAGGTCGCCAGGCTACAACGGCCAATATTTTCTCATCCCACGAGTGGCCGTTATACCAGGTTTTGTCTCACATTGTACATAATTTACAACTTCTTGTGATTTAATTTTTTGTCTTTTAATGAAAGAGTTGATAGAAACCACTTTTAGACTTTATACATGACTGCACAAGTGACCATTTTCGAAGAAAATATATAAGTAACAATACAGGGGGTCAAATTGTGTTTTGTTCTCCATGATTTAGATACTTATAGAATATGTAGATTGTAGAAAATGAGATGGTTCTTATTCTAAATGCATGAAGGAGGAAAATTGTAACTATTAATCTGTATTAGTGTGACCCCTGTTTTAAATTACAACTACAAGAACAGTAAAAAATCACAGCGTAAAGAACATGCGATATACTAACAACGTACGATCATGGAAAGAAAAAAAAACATGTTTTGGTATTTTTTTCACTTTGGTTGAGATAAAGTATAAAAAAATTGTTCAGGTCGGGAAAATAATGTTTGCCACTCGGGACTCCGGTAAGTTTGAGTAAAAAAAAAATCAATTGATCGGGTTACGCGAATCAGACAAATATTTAAGGCTATGCATGTTGAATTCTGACTGGATGTTTTGAAAGTGTATCAAGGCTTTCTAAAGACAATGATAGATAAGCCAACATTCTCAGCGATCCCTTCCCAATTCATAATCAAAAACTTTCCCCCCACTGAGATCAACAATTATACTTCCTGTTTATGAAAATTGTCAGTTTAAATATGTAAATTTACGATTGTGGTACTTACATAGCGCCAAATAAATGAAGGAAGATAATTTAAGCTTTGCGGCATTATTTTAGTGCGATACGAGGAAAAATGAGTGATATCATTTTCGTGCCTTGTGGGGAACATTGCTTATTCTTTTGTATTGTAATGTAACGTTTATGACACTTACATCGCTCTAGACACTGATTGAAATAAGGTTTCTTTTCACAGAGAATTGCTTCCTAAAAATTAATCTTCCATAGCCTTAGCAGTAAAAAAGCACCCAGAATGTGTTTACATGATCTTATGTATCAGGGACCTTTTGTGCAATCGTTTTCTTTTTGTTTTCAGCGGTAAAAAATTACTGTGAACGCTTTTTCACAATCATTTTCTTTCAATGTTAGTGGTGAAAATTATTGAGAATGCATTTCAATGATCGTTTTCTTTTCATTGTTAATGGTAAAATAACGACTGGGAATGCTTTTTAACGATCCTTGCTTTCTTGTGTGCCAAAACACTCTTCTAAGATTGTTGTAGCTAGGGAAAAAAAATATACCATATTAGATTAGATTATTCAAGATATCCAACTCAGTGAGATCATCCTCTTCGTCAGTTAGGTCTACACAGCGGAATTGATCTTTATTTTTTGTGCGTTTAAGAAATGTTTCATCTTGTGCTTCCTTTACACCATTCAATGCGTGAAAGATGTGTTCTAGCTGTTGTTCAACTTGAGTTTTTACACACTCTTTTGAAGTAAACTCAAGTTCAATTTCTTTTCGAATTTTCTGCTCGAGTTTGTCTCTTATTTTGGATTCAATTTCCTCCCGAAAATGTTCTTCTAGCTCTTTTCTAATTTTTTCTTCTTCTTTTTTTCTAAAGTCAGCTAAGGTTGATAATATTTCCTTCTTCTTTGCCTTACCAAAATTTTCCAACTTAGCCATGCATAACGCTCTGAGTCTTCTTTCTGTCTTTAGATGGAACTCAGTTCTGGGGGATTTCTTAGGTGTTCTTATGACACTCGCATTTGTATTTTTATGTTGTTTTTTTTCAACATCTCGTTTTTCCAAAAGTTTCAGTCGTTTTACTTGCATCTCTCGGAACTGCGTAAAATGTGACTGTCCCCCCTAAAACGAAACAAAAAATTTATGTAAGCATTATTAATATCAACATGAGAAATCTATCTAAAATTATTTCCACGGTTGGTAGTCCTGACAAACTTTTGTCTGGAATTACAGCTTTTCACAATATATCGAAACAGACATCGAGAAAATCGGACTCTCAGGTCACAATAAATGCAAGGTAGAAGTAGACTAGATCTAGTCTGTTTTTTTATCAGGAAATCGGATTCACGGCAATTCGCACACGGCGGTCAAAAGAGATTTCTCGTATAACAGAAATTTAAAAATTTCGCTGGAAATTTCACGAACCATTTTTAACAAAATATATTTCGTAAATTTGCTGCGAATATTTCTGATAGTAAAGAATACTTTATTAGATCAGTAAATTATTTATATCCTTATTTCGCAAATCCCTATTATTTAAATGGCATCGGAAACAGAGCATGTTTTTAGTTTTCAGTATAAAGACGATTTTAAACGAGAAATAAGAATTTGAAATCCGTTTTTACGCAAACCAGCAGAAAATATATTGACATCATTTGATTATGACTTTGAGAGAGGTCTATACATCATACATTTCTATGCATATCTTTTGCAATCAAAACAAATGTGATTAACATGAAAACGAGGTTTTTCTTTATCTATGTTGATTTCTCCTCTACGTACCACAAAAACTTCCTGTTCAACAGTGTATGCAACTAATATTTTACAGTATCAAAAAGAAAATGTTAAGAAGTTAAAAAAATATAATTTTGTAAAAATAAGTAAACAAACTTAATATCATTTTCTTTAGTTAAAATATCCATCCATGTGTCACGTCACAATTGGTTCGATTGCAAAAGGAACGTAACAACACACTAATTATAAATGCTTAATATATATTTGCTTTCTCTTTTAGGTGCATCAGCATGGTAACCTCATGACTTCCCTGCGTTCTTAATGGATTTTTTTACTTCTTTTTTAGTTAATAACCGACACCTCTAATAGTTACTTTTGAATTTCAGGTATATGAGATTCCACGAAAGATGGCAAAAAGAAACACCAGTAAATATATAAACACCTCGGGATGCAAAAGAAGTTATTATTAACTATCAATTAATAAATTTTAAACAAGAGAAATTTCTGCCATTTAGATCAAATGTATTTGTTTGCCACCCAGGCTAGTATAGTAAATCTAGATATATCTAAAAGTTAGGGAAATACGTTCTCATTAAAATGTAGGTGAGCATATGACAACACGAATAAAGTAACAATACTCAAATTTTGGTATGCCTAACCAACCAAGAAATGCAAATACCAGTAATAAAATTCACAGCCGCAGCTTCAATAATAAATGTTATTTACACAATATTTACCTCCAACTGTGGTACCACAGGCTGTTTCACGAGATTTTGTACTTGTGCATCAGTTGTTCTTGTTGATTCTGAAGCATTGTTGATTTGTTTGCTCTGAAAACGTAATGACATAACTTCCTGCATGAGCAACGTTAAATACAAAATATTTCGGACAAAAGAGTGCTGCCCAAAATATTTTATGAGGTAAAGGAGGTCTAAAAAAAAAAGTACCAACAAAGATATACTGTATATATATTTTCAAAACCTTCATAGTAGATACATGTAAGAATATCTGTAGCCAGGCGTTCCCAGCTTTTCCTCTCCTCTTCCCATCTGGGCATGTTTACTAAATTATATTATCCGTTTATAATATATTCAAGAAAGAAAGGGCTGGGAACTCCTGGCTAGAATATCTGGTAATAATATACCTATAATAGAACTTCTCTTGGAAAAGAAATCCCTGTGTAAAGAGTGGTGAAAATATTAACTCACCTTTCTTCGATTCTTTCGATCCTGTCTATTTAGCCATTTTTGCCGCATAGTGCCGGAGTACCATATGCGACTGAAAAGGAAGAACACCTTTTGATTTTTCTTTAAAGATGCTAAGCATGATGTGTCTTCGTCATATATATCTTTCCGCTGGATTCAACACCATTCCTTTGTTGAAAATAAAACCTCCACCTTTTCAAACTTAGACATTATTTAAAAAATAATCAGATTAAATTTGCTGTAAAAGATTTTTTCCTGCTATTAGTGAAGAGCTTCTTCTGAAAGAGGATCAATAAGCTGGTCTTACTTATAAATGAACTATTCAATGTACACCTTAATTGTGGAGAATTTGCAAACTGTGATATGGTTAATTGCTTTGAATTTTCTGACGAATTTATATTTTCTCATTACTAAGATAAGTAAATGCCCATCAAAAAATAAATATATTTGTTATCTCATTAAAAAGGTGAAAAATTTGTTGATCATTAGCAGATTTATACACTGTCTTCTCGCCGCATGACAAGTCATTAAAATTCACTAACTAAAAATGTCATGATACTTTATAAAATTTCTTGAAGTGCTTCGTTTATCACACCTATTTAAAGATATTGAGCTGCGCTTCCATTATTATCATCGAGCAAGCTACATTCTCAGACTGACTATAGTTTCCAACCTCGTCACTGTGGTCTCTTTCTCTTTTTGATACCGGAAGGCGCTATCCTCAAGTAAAAAAAGGAAAAGAAGCACTGGGGACGAGGTTGTATAGTTTAATGACATCGACTTTTTTAAAGAACAAATCAATCAGAATTTTTTTTTACAGAAATCTTAAGCTTTTACATGAAGACGAGGCTATATATTCGGGTTCAATTTCTGCATTCTTTCTCAATCAAAACAATCATGTTTAGCATGAAAATGAGGTTTCCACCCAGTTCCAATAGAGAGGTTAAGCAACCGAGATACTACTAGGAAGATGTAAAAGATTCCAACATCGTCGTAGTAGAAATTCGGCTACAGTATATTCGGCGTATATATCTGCGATAAGAAATCCGCTCGTTTTACGATTTTCTACGACAAAGCAGGGCAACATACAGGTGAGAAATATCCTGCACAACCAAGGATTCCAGAGCTCC
>JANTOQ010661342.1:0-10279 GCA_027564595.1 Bythotiara depressa
GGGGGGGGGGGACAGGCCTAAAGGGCATTTTATACAACATGGTTTCCCCGTTTGAAAATTCAGAATGTTCTAGAGTTGCTAGAATGGGCATAAAAATGTTTTTAAAAAACAGAAAATGCACATTTTTCTTGAAAATAGGTCGAAAATATTTACTTTAAAAGGACAAATTCAATCTAAAAGGACAATCCCACTTTTCACAAAGTGATTGGGGTGGTAAGTGCTTGAATCATTGGTCATTTCTTTGCTATTGCGTGTTTTTCCAGGGCGTTAATTAATTGAAATATGATGTTAAATAAATCTAGCGAAAGCTGATCAGACCCCCTGGTTTCTCATAAAATTATAAACGTTCCAATGGGAAATTAAATATAACCCAGGATGTATGATTATGTATTAAAGGGTTGACCACTTTCTTAAATTTAAGTACATGCAATCAGAGCCTCGTTTTCACGAGAGAAAAAAACTGATTTCTTTAAATAAGTGTAGAAGATGCAATAATTATACTTTGATGCTAAAGCTTTTTTCAGATTTATGTAATTTTTATCTGTGAACTCGAATATGAAATCCATTTTTTTAAATATAAATACGTGTAATAGATTTGCAACTTATCACGACGTAATTTCTGGAAATAAATATTTAAAACATTCTAATCGGCTTGAAAGTGAAAATCAATTTCACAATTTACTGAACACATTGTTTCGAATAATAAACTCAAATACTTTCAGACATCTGCATACATATTAAAACTGGGAATCATAAGTCTAAATTATACATTCGCAAAGAAACATGTTCAAAAGGTGAAACCAGGAGAGCGGATATTTTATATTAGAATATTGTTATGTACGAAACGGAACGAAAACCAGAAAGTTAAGAATTTAAGAGTTTCGTAAACCGGTGAATCCGGTCAGGATTTTATCGTTCAAAGTGGTAAGCAGATAAGTTATCTTGTGTTATTTCAAATCGCATGCGGGTACTAATTCATCAAAGAAAAAACATTTTTAACAACTAGACTGAACACAAATATTGTTTTATCATAGTATTTTCCATGAAACTTGCTTATTAAAATTATAACCATTTTTGTACACAAGTTTTTCTGAATTATATCTTCCTTTCCCATAGGTAAATGATCTAAATATATTTATACTTATAGGGCTACAGTTTATGGACCGAATCATGATTTTCTTTATGCCGTCAAAATATCAACCGGATCTGCCATATCTACGTAAAGTCCGGATCAAACGTATTCATATTTTTACTCTAATTCAAGTAGCGTGTCTGGTGTTTCTATGGGTTATAAAGTCGGTAAGTCCTTGTTTATGTGGAAACATGTTACCTTGTCACACTAATGAATCAGCAATTTATTTCGTAAGCGCAGTGAGTTTAACATTCAAATACGTTAGAGCGCATGCTCAGTAACATTTTTTGAGAGCAAACTTTTAAGTGGAAATTAGCCTTAACCATTAAATGCATATTGTCCCCGGAAAGAAATCAAATCATTGGTCATTTCTTTGCTATTTTGATTTTTTCTGGGGGTTAATTATAGGAAATATAATGTAAAATAAATTTGTAAAAGCTGGATAAGACCCCCTTGTTCCTCATAAAATAATAAAGGTTACCATTGGGAAGTTTAATATAACCAGGAGGTATGCTTATGCATTAAAGGGTTAAGCAAGAAAAGTTTTAATGTTTACGTCCAATTCATATTTATTCGCTTTTACTTAAGCCATAGAGAAAAAGTAGAATGGAGTTGATGAGATATGTGATTTCACAAGAAACCCTAGAACTCTCCTCATTTCATTGACCAACTTGTTTTTGGTGTAAGTCCCCCCTTTCCTCTATGCTCAATGTTGTGTGGCATGGGCAAAGAGCACCATGACAGCCATAAGGGAGAAAATTTCATATTGTTTTTGTCAAAATCTTTGTTCATAGTTATATAGTAGTTAAAGTCTAAAAACTCTCTAAGTAAGTAAGTAAGTATTTATTCGCTGTAAAAGATACATTGCAAATTATTAACTAAATAAAAATGTTTTTAAACCAAAAATTAAATATATATATTTAAAAATATTAAATACATCACTAAAATCAGTCGGAATAACTCCATTTACAGTAAACTGTATTTCCAAAAGTGGTCCCACATATTAACAAAAGACATCAAGACATTCATCAAAATTACTAGCCAGACGGGAAGAATCTATATTAATAGTAAATGAAAACATCATTGTGCTTATTATTAAGTTCACTCAAATAGTATTTCTTTAATTTATGTTTAAAATTATTAGCAGTATTGTCAGTTTTTGTGTTATTAGGTAGTTTATTCCAAGGGTTAGGTCCTAAATATGAAATAGCTTTCCGTCCACTAACCTTATTACGTCTAGGTTACGTCTAGGTTACGTCAAGGTTACATCTATTGTGGGAAATCCAAACGAAAATTATATTCGCATTCCTATTCAACCTGCTGTTAAAAACACAAGTTAATAAAAAAGTACAACCGCTTGCAAGATGTCGTTCTTGGTCTAACATGTTGTCAACAAGCACCATGATGATATAACCACTACATAATGTTTTTGTTATAATTCAGGGCCTAATACAGGATTTGAATTTGGGCAGCCTATCCACCCCCAGTGGGGTGCAGGAGCAAAGCCACTGACATTATTTGTGTCTTTGGTGTCTTAGAAGTGCAAATCTACCACTTTTTGGCAGCATTTGTACGTATATTGCAACTAACTAAAAGAACAACTGTAAAGAACAGGACAATAAAAAATTATATGGACATTTTTTATTAATTTGGGCGTGAGAATTTCGGCGCCCAATAGCGCTTTTCGCTATGGAATATGTCCTGTATTAGCCCCTGTAATTATTGTTCACGAGTGTTAAATTATTAATAATTTCTTGTAGGTTAAAAAAACGAAAATGCTATTCCCTGTAATGCTGGTCGTAATGATTGGAATTCGCAAGTTGCTCGATAGGTATTTTACTCGTGAGGAACTAAAAGGTACGTAATTACATAAGTTAATATAATCTGTATTTTAACTTAAATTAACATGTTTACTATAAATTTTGAAATCATGATTCGAAATGGCGATCTAATAAATACAGCATACAAATATTTCACTATTACATAATAAAAGAGTAAAACCTATAAAGCGGTATCACTGACTTAAAAGATACACATAACCTTTAAATGGATGTTTTTGCCGAAATGAATATTTTATATAATTTAAAAGCTTATCTTGCGAAGAATATTTATTTTAAATTAGAAATATAAATTTTTCACAAGAAAAGCCCACAAATAAATAAAAAGTACTTTTAAAAATAAATGTTTGCAAAGAGAGATTAAACTTTCTAGCGTTTGTACTAACTGAAATGGTAACGAACATTTTTTCCTTCCTTTTCTTTGTTATTTTGTAAGAAATTACAACTTATTGTAATAATTTGCAAGACCATACCAAAAGAAAAGTAAACAATCCCGCCTCATGAGACGTAATCAGCTGCAATCTTAATTTTGTGTGCAGATTATTCACCTTTAAACTTTAAAACGCTGTTTCTCAGAAACGTTTTTCGTGCTATTCCCTAACTTTGAAGAGTGAAAAGGTACAAGGGAAAACCGGGAAATATGAGACACTGTTTTGGAGTTCAGAACATCAGCTTTCCGATTATATAATTTCCAACTAGGCCGTTGTACCTTTTCACTCTTCGAATATTGACAGGCAAAAAAGTGTTCGAAGATTTATTTCTTCTATTAACTGAAATATTAATTAATAATATTATGACAGTTGGATAGACCATTTATTAAGCTTTTCAAATATATATATTTTTATGACCCTAAAATACATACATGAAAAGATATTATTGATTTTTCTTCAACCCTACCTATGCTGAAGGTTATGCGTATCCTTAAATCGAGATTTGGTTCCATCGTGTCACAATTCAATCGAGTTTTCATTCCATCGTGTCACAATTCAATCGAGTTTTCATTCCATCGTGTCACAATTCAATCGAGTTTTCATTCCATCGTATCACAATCTGTAACTTCGTATCAGAATGTCAGTTTCGATGTTATTGTATCAAATCGTACCATCGTATCACTATAGAAACTACATTTTGTAATTCACCGGATCATAATGTCGTATCAAAACTAAAGTCACTACACGATGATGTATCACAATTCGTGAAGCCGTATCACAGTTCGTAGCGTCTTATCACAGTTCGTCACGTCGTATCACCTATCAGAAACTCGCCAAAACAACAGAAACACAAATTTCTGGTCTGTTGTTTGTACTAATTTTTATTCTGAAAAAAAAGTGCGGGACAATCAAGCAAGAAAACAACAACATTAATCATATCTAATAACACTTTGCAATTTTCTCGTTTTTTGCTTGGGAGTTATTATTTTTTGTATATAATAATAACATATGATAATAATAAGTAAGCAAGACATGCAAGGCATTTCCGGTCCCCAGAGCAGGATATGTCATGCTCGTACTATCCACATCCACTCAGAGGTGGCCGGGTTACGCATGTTTGTACGTAAACAAAACAAACTTTCACATATCTTTTGCATGACTGTCTTTGTAAATTCATTTATTTCTACATCTGTATACTATATTATAAGGAAGCTGCTGTAGCATATTGCAAAGGTACTGTGATAAAAAGTCGTTATTTAGCAGAAAGAACTTTGCTATGTTTTCCCTTCAAAAGCAGTATATTTTTAGCAGATAGCTAGCTCAATTTAGTACAAAATTCACCAGAGAGCATGTAGTACAGAGGTTGCCGGTACATTTGAATGTAGAAAACATGGGGACATAGATAGGGGAAACATGTCATAACATTGTAATAAAAATATATAGGTTTATTTTATATATTTTTGTATGACGAATGCTCTAAGTTGTTTTGAAAATATACGTATACATTGTCACAACAGCCGACACTATTTAAAGATTTGTTTGAATACTGCAGTCGGGGGAAAAAAACAACGGCTGAGAGGTAGCTAAACTGCCAATGTTTCGTGATAGTATTTATGTATCAAAACAGGTGTTAAAAGTTGGCGAACAATTGTATTCTACATTTGTAATATATGATAAGAAAGCTACTGTAGCTGCACTATAAAACTACCGCGCTAAAAGACATTATATAGCAGAAGAAATTGTCTGAAAGTTGCTAGGTTTCCCCCTTCAAAAACGGTATGACATTGTTGGTAGTTAGAGAGCATGAGAACTCTATTAGTTCTGGGCTTTTGGGAGCTCTATAAATACTAATACTAATACTCTATAATACTAAGGATGTTATACAGCGAAGCTGGATAGAGCGCGAAACAAAATACATTATTTTCCATTGGTATGTGGTGTGTTATGTATTGTTATTCTTACAGGAATAAATTGTCTGACGTTATTACTTTTTTAACCAATCAAAAAATTTTTGGAGTAGTAATTGAGTAAAACATTCATTTTAATTAGTATAATTAAGTAAATCATGCCTTTTGATCAGTAAAAAAAAATACAAAAACGACGAGCGCTAATGTAGCGATGGTGAACTTGAGATTGCTTTGAGCTAGAATTAGCTGTGGTTCATTGGATTTAGACGATTACGTTTTTCTCTCATGTGATACTTTTACCGAGGATGAAGGAACAACAACAATTAATTAAATTTAAATCGAGCTCCCTTGAATTTTGGCCAATATATGTGTTGCTGTAGCTAACAAAACTTAACAAAAATCGTTAAAAGAAACAAAAATACATCTTGTCAGCAGTTCTAGAGTGTACATTATAACTCTAGCAAAGTACAGACCAAATTAAAAAATATCAAATGTTCTCAAATATAATCTCCCAATCATAGTTGTCAAAAATACCACATTTCAAAAAATGACAAAACTTTTATCAAGAAAATATATTAATTAAAAATACGTTAAATGCAAAAAGTTTCGTCAGATAAAGATTCGGCGAAAAAGGTTTCGGACGGATTTTGAATTTCGGACAATCTAAAATTGGTCAAAAGCCATTTACGCCTTAATAAACAGTGAACGCAAGAGTGCTTTGATGTCGCACGAAATTTCAGCTCTTTTCTGAGTTTTCACTTATCAGATATAGCTATGAGAGAATAAACAATTTGAAAACAGACATTTTATTCTTTTTTCCTATTAGTCATAAGCCTAAGAAAGCTGTTTGGCGTTTTCTTTTAAATATTCAAATTTCAAAAAGTTTCAGCGTGACAAAGTTTCGGACTCGTCAAAATTTCGGCGAATAAAGTTTTCGGACTACATTTTGTCCGAAACTTTGTCACGCCGAAACCATTTGCATTTACTGTATATTTTCCAAATGTTTGTTTCATTACATGAGATAAATTAATACAAGCTTATAAATAAAAATGTTTACATTTGACCTGTATGTAAAAAATATGCAGAGACCTTTTGAGGGTGGGAATGTTTAGCAGAAATAAACTTTCACAAATATACTAAAATTCTAAAGTAGATGCTGAGAAAAACAACGGCTTCCTTTTCCAAAAATTACTAAAAACTTGTTTTACATAAGTTACTTTGGACCTACCAATAACAACGAGAACAGTTAAAAAGTAAAGGGTATATATAGGGTATATATATATAGCTATACAACATTTTAGAAAAAAAGTGAATAGATTAACATTTTAAGTAAATTTCTTTACACAGATTTATTTATTTTTTCCTATATTACATTTAAACACGTTAACATACAAGTACAATGTTTGACATTTACGCACAAAAAACAAACATATATATAGGGTAGCACACTCGCAAGGCACCATAGTGATATCGCCAAGTGAACTACCCCCCCCCCCCCACGCAAAAAACAAAAAACAAAAAAATTAAAGAAATAATAATAATAACAACAATAATAAAAGGTCAAATATAAATATACCGATGGATTGATTTGATTTTCACATTAACTGACTATCCTGACTATCAAAACATCAGATATATCCGTAATAATATTATTATTTATAAGAATTGGTGGTATTAGAGTTTTTTTTTTTAATATAAGAATTTATTAAGTATTGACCAATATGCCTTCGGTCTCCTATACGTGGATCATTTAATTTTTCACCAATTGTCGCAAAGTATTTCGTTTTGGCCTCATTAATTAGAATAGTAGTTTGAGATATAGAATTTTGTAGATTTTGTAGATCATATACAGTACGTCCGTTTTTAACATAATAGTGTTTGTAAATTTTTGCTTTTTCTAAAATAGCTTCTTTAATTTCAGTATTCATCTATGCTGGCTAGGATGCAGATTTCTAAACTTGGAAGTGTATTATGAAACCCTGAGTAATTTACAAAACATGAACCTAAAAATTAAAAAAGCTACATAAATTCAGTTCTAAATATTTTTCTTTGCACGCTTCGGAAATTCTCTTTCATTATGAATATCTATTTCACACTGTCAATTAGCCTTCCCCTTTTATTTCCATGTATAACAGTAATAATTTCTCATTTTGCGTTCATTCCACCCACAAGTTTCTAAAGTTGGACTTTACACACACCCATCATGCATTCATATATGTTTCACTGTGCGGTCTTTTTTCAATATATCTGGTAAGAAATAGCTGACACCTTCGAGATTGAAGAGTATTGGAACCAGTTCCAAAACGAATGCACTAAAAATGAATGAGAAATAAGGTTAGAAATCACTCTCCTTCACAGAGAATTATCAAGCTATTATAGAAAATGAAACTCCGCATAAAACTTTACGGAGAATAAACTTTTAAAAAAATCCTGAAGTTGTTGTAAAGTTTATAATCTTTTCTTGTCTTTAAATTTTATCAAATTGATAAGTTAGTTCTAAATGTTTACTTTACAACCCTACTAGAAGTTTGAAATTTAAGGAAACTTAACTCTTATTCTTTTATGCTCACGCATTAAAAAGTAACTTTATATATTTATATTATCTAAAAATAAAATAAATGCATTCTCTTCATACTAGTATGCGCAACATTAAAATGCTCATGATATATCCCCAGCCCTAGTAGGAAAGTGCACGGTGTTATACTTTTCCAGTCAGTATCATATCCTTCAACCACTAAAAAAAGTTAATGTATATTTTATCATTTTTTTTAATTTCTGGATAATAGTATTGCAAAAGGAAACTTAAAACAATTTCAGGTTTTCAGAAATCTTAACCCTAAAAACCCATGTGATTTATACTATGAATTAGCTGTAAAAATCAAGTAAAAACACTGTATCATAATACCACTGTACATGATATACTAATATGAACATTGAGAAAGTAATGGGTACACAATAACATTCAGAAGCAGCCAACGGAGGTGTTCTTGGAAAACAGGTTTTCTGAAATGCCAGGAAGGACTTTTTTATGTAGAATTTCTTTAAGTTGCTGAAGTCTTTTAGAACACCTCCATTTCCCAGGAACACCTAAATTTGCCAGGAACAATTCCTTTTCTTCTTATCCTTAGAACACCTCAATCTGCCAAGAACTAAAACATTTTTTCAAGCACAAAAATTATTTTTTCTTAGACAGCTCAATTTTCCAGGAAGAAAATTATTTCTTCCTGGAACAAATCTTTTAGCCAGGAGAGAAAAAATAATTTCTTAGAACAGCTCAATTTTCCAGGAGAGAAAGAAATTGTTCCTAAGTCTCAATTTGCCAAGAACATCAAATTGAGTATTTCGTTAAAACACAGCAAATCTGCTTTCGAATATTTCAGAAAAAAGTAAATACTTGAATAATTTAAAAATATAAATCTCTTTACGCAGATTTATGCTGGTTAGGACAGGGTTGCCACACAAATTTTAGAAACGATTCTGTGATAGTAATGTCTCATAAACAAATCACAGCTGTAGCTAGCTAGCTAGTTTGCTACAGTTTTGTATTCATATGCTTTTATAAGAAAGAAGTTTAGCATGTAAAATAAAAGTAGGTAAAATTAACATACAGTATCATCATTGCTACTAACATACGTGAGTAACTGGCCTAGCTAGCTAGAGCTAGCTAGCACAAGTAGATTTCCTACTTTTCAAAAATACCTCGATAGAAGACAGAAAAGGTAGCTAGCTATCCTTTGTGTACTTAGAATACGACTTTTAAAGTTGCTTTGAAATTTCAGCAGTGTAAAATCTCTGTGAAGCCTATCCCATCTAAACCGGCTGGCTAGCGTGCTTGCTTTTGATTCCTTTTGACGTGGGCGAGCAGCATCGGGCAAGATTTCCCCTTCAAAACATGGACTTATCTGAAAAAACTTCAGAGTGCCTGATAAAAAGAATTCTACTAATAAAAAGTATCACGTCTTTACGCTACCTTAAAGTGTGTAAGACCTTCTCCACTCCTAAACATCGACTAGAACTTCTATGTTTTTGTACCACGCTTTGAGCTTCAAAGTTTTTTAGTTAATGGAAATAAAACTAGTTTTAAACTGGTTCTGCTTGTGTAATCACGTATATAGAACAATAAAATATAATAACAAACCTATTAGCTATTAATTTAAACATCATTAAAGGCTGCACATGCAGTGTAATGACACGAAAATTGAAACAACATCATTCGTTGTGCAATCATCTCCAATCAACTTTGGTCGCCATTTTGAAAATTTATCTCTTGATCTGTATGGAATTAAGCTCTGAAATTTTTACCAGATTCACTATGGATTATTGTCTTGACAATTAGATCAAAATATTTGATCCTTGACGTCACAACAGGTTCTACTGACATCAGCAATTTACATGGGTTTTTTCGGTGTTTTTAAAGTAAGTGCATTGATTTTCCTTTTAAAAGGAAATATTTTCCAAATATATAATCAGCTATGCTACAAACATAAGTATATATGTTACAATCAGTGCCTCTATCGTTAAAAATACAAAATAAAAATTAGGGAGAATTTGGTTTTTGATCATATTTTTAGCAAAAATGTTTTAGAAGACATTACCCCCTGACAGGTGGAATTTTTTTTCCAAATTTTTTGCGCCATTTTGCTTCTTATAAAGACTTAGGAAAAGTCACAAAATTTCAAGTTAATAACTGTATGTGATCAAAAGTTATTAAAGTTTTAATTTTCCGCGGACAAAAATGACCCACCCCAGGCTTAATAGGGTTAAATAACAGGGTGGCCACTCCACCTGGGAAACCTGGAATAACCTGGAACTTTTTTTCCCCGCCTGGAACTTTTTTTACTGATCAATTTTTTCTATAATATATATCTTATAATATATTTTTTGACATATACTCTTTTGTGGAAATATTTATGTTCAATTGTTACATACAATTAGTGAAAAGGGAAAAATAGCAGGAAAGTTCTAAAAAAT
>JANTOQ010661675.1:0-10276 GCA_027564595.1 Bythotiara depressa
ATTTGCAAGAATTAAAAGACTGATATCTCTTTCTCGTTCTGACCTTACCAATGGTTTTCACTAAAAAGCAAACCTCTTTCAGATTAGGAGAAAATGTATATAACTATTTCATATAAACGCGATATCAAAGAAAGTTTACTTTCGGTGTTAAAGACATTTCGCTATATCCAGTTGGTTATTTTCAAAACAGAACTGGGATGAACTGTAAGCTCTTATATTATACATTATAAATAGCACATAATAAACACGTATAAAGTATAGTTAGTATGTAGTATTGATATTTATTATCAACATAAAACCAGAACAGAAATGAATTAGATTCGTAATAAATCAAGTTAAAAAATTTATGAAGCTCCTGCTTATAAATAGACTGTCTTTCGTAGATTTAAAATTTAAAATTTACAATCCATTACAGCAGAGTATCTACAATTAACATCTGAAATAATGTATACATGTAAAGGTAATAGCATCCATTTTTGGCATCCAAGATTGCCTCTTTGGCATTTAGTATATACTGTACTTTGATTTTATATACTGTATATATATATATAATACTCAACCAAAACATTATTTAATAGTCCATTACTGTAAAGAATATATATGTAATATTTTATCACGATACTAATTTAATCTGCCCTACCCCTCGGATTTTCTAAAATAACTTTTGGTAGAGAGGTGACTTTGCCATGAAACTTCTAGTAGCTGAGTTTTTATCTATTTGAAGTAGGATCATGTAAAAAAAAAAAAAAAAAATTTGACAGGTAGTTCGCCACGCCCTTTTATTGTAAGAAAATCTAAAAATAGAAAATCTAAAAAATTATTTTTGAGAAACACTTTTCCTATAAAATCTATGTAAACAAAATAAATCTAAATGAAAACAAAACAAAAAAGTCAAAGATGGAAAGACAACAAAGAATCAATATTAGTAACCTATCTGTAAACCAGATCCAAACTATGTTCGCTAAAGTTAAACAAAATTCAAATAAAAGTTCATCTTGTAGTTCTACAATAAAAACAACAGCAGCTGTTGCAAGAACATGTTCAAATCAAGCTAGTACTAGTGTACCTCCAGTGTCAGTGCACTTTTCTACTGTCCATTGAAGACCGGTAGCTACCATCACCAACAACAACTTTGGGGTGTCAAGCTTCCCAGCGCCAATTGTGTTGGCACCAAAAGACAAGTTTTCTGGAGAATAAATGCTGCGTAATATTGAAAAATCTATTACAAACGACAAGACGTAAGTAAACAATTTCCCACTTTCCTTTTCATTTTATTAAAATACATAGCAATATAGCTAGCTAGCTACCTTCCGTTATATTAAAACCACTTTATTTTAGCTTGATTATTTTGTGTTAGTTACTGTACTGATTTTCCAAGAGAATCATAGCTAGATTATAATTTATTTTATTTTTAATGACCACAGTGAAAATAATTTCACGCATAGGATGTATTATTCCATGGACGTAAATAAAACGATTATTCTCAGTCTAATTTTTATTTTTCCTATTATTTGCGTTACCCGTACCTCAACACCCAAGTCAAAAGTTGTAGAAAGTTAAAAATGTCAAAACGATATGCCGCAAGAGTTAATCAAACCAGGTATAGTGTTGTCAATGTTTTTAGTTTTATATGATATACAGTATATGTGTATTTGTCTACAAGCCCTTATTTAATCAAAGTCAAGACTACTTGTCCATTCATGTGTCATTTCAGATGGTAAGGCCATAAAACCACGATGTTGTTATATTTTATGCATTAGCTATATAGTTTAAAAGAATGGAATATTAATCCCTTTTTTTTTTTAGTTACTTTTTGTATTTTAAGATTTTTTAATATTTAATTATTTTTTCTGATTTTCAGCTTTAAAATGAGATGGAGTGAGCAGCAAGACATAATGCTCTTGAAAGAAGTATCTGTTTGTCAACCCTTCCAGCATAGAAAATTGACAAAAGAGCGAGGTAAAATCTGGGATGATGTGGCGAAAAACACCAATTCATCAAATTTGTCATTTTTTGTCGATCAAAGTGGTGTGACAGAAAGATACACAAAACATTTAAAGAAAACGAGAGCGGAGGAGACGGCTAGTGGTATAGCACCAGATGAACTAAGTGAGGCGGAACAACTTGTAGAGGATTTAATTGAAAAGGAGCAAGAGATGGAAGCAGATATGGAAAAAGGAAAGGAAGTTATTAACTTGAAGAAAAGAAAGGAGGAAGGAACAGGCAGAAGAAATGAGGTTAAGGAGTTTAGAACGGTTAGGGGAAACACTAGAAAGAGAAGAAATGGGGATGGGTGAGACGCAATCAAAAAGAAGAAGAGTTAATAAACACTGAAATAGTAACATACCTTAAAGCAAAATCAGATAAAGAATATGAGCTACGTATGAAGGAAATTGAAATTAAAAAACAAGAACAATTACTTCAATTAAAACAAATAAGACATATCAGGAACTTGTTCAAAATATGCAACAAAACAACATAGAAATGTTGCAAAAAATATTACAAGTCAATCTGAAATTATGGAAAAGTTTGCTACAATAGTTACAAACTTACAAGCGAAGAAGTGATGTTTGTATGTAATCTTCAAGTGAAACGTCAGTTTAACTTTTTAGTTACTGTGTTTAAATTATAATATATATTAAATAAATAAATATGTTGAATTGTTATGTACATGTCAATATTTACTTTTTAATATTGTATGTTAACATTTATTGGGAGTGTAACCACCACTTAAAATTGGCAGTTCAGTAACATGATCAAAATATATATTTAATGCCTGTTAAAATATTTTATTAAATTTGTGGCTATAAAAATAGCCATTTGATTTAAGCTTGTGCAGAATTTATTCTTCAATAAAATACTCTTCAAGATATGGAGGATCGATGCCAAAGAAGGCTGATGTAATTGAGCCATACAAACAAGTGTGTGCACTCTGAAGGAGTGCAGCAACAGTATACATTTTACCAATTGGACTTAAACCAATTTTCAGGGCTTACTTGAAGTCAACAAATGCAAAATGACATACAATATCGCCAAACACCCATTCCACTGAGATACGTACACTTGACATTCTTTGGTTAAATAATTATTGCTGTTCGTTTAAATTTGCACCTTGAAAAGCAGTTTGTAAGTGAGATTAAGCAGGGTCATCATAAATACACAATAGCGAGCCATCGGGGGCTATTGAATGTTGCTCCAACTTTGCCAAGAAATCTAACTCAGCCAATAAACCGGAGTCATGTCGCTTACCTTCAACAGGACCAAACAAATTTGCTATCAATCCATTTGAACAAACTACTGACTGGAACTTTATGGCATGAACCCGTTTATGACCATTATATAAGTATTTTTGATTTTCTTGTGGTCTACAGCAAGGTCTAACCGTACCATCAATAAAACCCCAACAATTTTCCAGTGCACGACCTTTTTGGTAGATTTTATCTGCAAAGCAGACTAGATTTTCTGAGCTTAACCATAGCTGGCACAATGATGATAACAAATTCCGATAGTGATCATGAATAAAAGCGATCATAAAGTTTGCTGTACTGTTAAGTCAGGAACGATCTCGCAAATCTTGGTATCATATCACTATATCGACATGGGTAGGTAAATCTCCGCAGTAAAATGCATACTGCTTCTGATGATGAAACGGTTAAGCCATTTTACGTATGTATGACATCAGGCATTCCTAAAGCAACACATAATCGGTCTTGCTTCTTAAAACGGAATTCCGCAACACATTCATCATCATTCATTACGGTAATATCAAATGGTGTGTATGTCCAGTACGGAAATACACGATTACACGACGTTTCGTTGTTACCAGCAGACAAAAGCAGAATTAACTCCTCTTCGTCAATCACTTCATCTTCATATGACTGTAATAGAGTGAGCTCCATAATAAAATCTTCATCATCACATAAACGTGCCATCTTCTTCTTCTTGTGAATAATAATAACTTTTAGGGACAAAAAACTCGAAGCTATTGCTACTTTGATGACAAAACAAAATATGTATCGAATAATAAAATAGAATAAAATAGTAAACATTCGAAGCTTAGAATTCTCTAAATTTCAAGATGGCTGTCCATTTGTAATCACCATCGCTTTTGTTTTGCTAAACATACAAGTTTGAGATTACGATAACAGATTACGACAACACTAGTCCAAGACCTCACGCATCGCTATCGTAAGCTCGGTTGGTTCTTGCTAAAGCACACTATTATCTGTACCAAGTATCGTTAAGAAACAATTTACCGCTAGGAAGTTATGGGGTAGGGCATTTTTGACCCCCACGCCCAACCCCACCTCCCCCAGCCCAAACTGTGTGATCAAGACCCCAGACAGAATAGTGTTAAATATCTAGCTAAATGAATTAATTTACAAATATTCCCATAACATCTTCTTGAATTATCTTACTTATTTTACTTTTGTTCCTGAACCTTCCACACAACGGCTGACAACACATGAGACGCGTCTAGCCAAACGATTAAAACACAAGGATTTTCAGGAATCGAAAATATTTGTCGTATAAGCACTCAACAGCATCGTTGAGGATTATAGGTGATATTTTCTTCACTTTTTGTGGGTTTTTCGTTACGTGGTGGTGGTGGATGGAAGTCAAATCTACTTTGCTAGCTCAGTTGGTTTTTCAAGGCGCTCTAGATTGCATGAGTTCTCCTCAGTTTATAAACATGCTAGCGAAAACAAAGGAAGCTCCGAATAAGTAAGATAAATATTTGTTTTTGGTACGATATCTGGAAGGCAAATCTACTTTGCTAACCCAGCTCCTTTTCTTCTTTCTTTCTTTTTCAATTTAGACTAGGTGTCCCAATGACACCTTACAAACATGCACACTACACATGACCGCACCACTACCTGACGAGGGTAAATATAGCATATTGCCAGACTAGTGACGCACACAACATATAGCATTTAATGAGCGTAGCCCCGCGAGGACAGTAGGTCCCCCCACGTGGAGACATTGCTCAATGTCTCATCCGTGAAGTTCGCAACAAGCATTAAATCAATCATCTCTATTAGGGAATCGAATCCAGGTCACTCAAACATAAGGCAAGAGCGCTAACCACTACACCACGGATCCACGCTCCTTTTACAACGCTCCTTCAGTTTGTAAACAAGACATCTACCGGCTAGCGAAAACACAGGAAGCTTCGAATAAATTTCTGTGACAAATTAATAAATACAAAAACATTATTATCATCATTATCTGTCTCGATGTGATGTGGATACCTATGCGTAATTTCAGTGAACTGAAGAGCGAAAGTGTTTGCGAAATAGAAACGCGATAAGTTTTAGATTTTAACAATATTTTGAGGGGTTCTCGAGCAACCCTAGCTCCCCTTTGGATCCGTGCATGCCAGTCTATTGTGTTCATCATCCTTATGGTCTTAAATTGATTACAAGTCTCTGTCTAGGCCACAGTCATCTTTGTCAACATAACTTCCGTCACAATTTTGACGATACTGTTATACTATATTATAACTTCCAATGTAATTTAACTTATTCTACAATCTAAAAGATTCAGTAAACCGTATTATAATTCTTCTAACATTTGCATCTAAATATCTGTGACTCTTTTTTACTAATTTTTCAGTCACTGGCAATGATCATTGACGGTATCACGGTGTGCTTTTCAATAACCATTGCTTTTTATGTTTGTTTTGTTATGTCAGTATGCTCATTTGTCTGATTCACTATTCTTGTATTTATTTCATTTGCATAGCTTTGCGTGAATGTCCGGAAGTAGTCAGCAAGGCTGTTCTAAGAAAACAGGCGTTCTTAACTGTCATGTTCTTGAGTCAAATCCAGGGGAACATTGAGGTTTCCTTATAATACTTCTTTTTCCAAGGAAGTGATCCTATTTCTCTTAGAACACCTCATTTTCACAGAAATAGTGGCTACTTTTGTTAGAACACCTCTCATTTTTAGGAAACGAGGTGGTGTCTCTCAGAACACCAGGTCACTTCAATTTGTCAGGAAGTTAGAAAATTTATAACTCATAGAATAGTACAATATACCAGGAAAAAGACAAGTTCTTCTTAAAACTTCACAGGAAATGAAAACCTTGCGTTTAGAACAGCTTAATTTACAAGGACTGACACACCTCTTTATTACCAGCCATTTTGTTAGAGGGCAGTACAGAAATGTACGTAATGCTGATTGGCCGAATCAACGTTCTCACGTGGCCAACAGGACGTTGGTACAGGCCCGTACCGATAGTACTGACCAGTTTCACAGAACATAAACAAACATATAAAATGTTAACTTTGCCTTGCGACAGGTTGATGAGATAAACATATATCAACAAAAAATCCTTAGAAACATTGTCAATGTCACTTGGAAAAAACTGATTCTCCGACAATAAGTAGGTCCAAACTTATAACCAGAAAAACGACCATATTTTTCTCTTTTATCAACAAACGTAGCTACATCTAATTCGTATTGTGTAGCAAGTTTGAATTCGTATCATAAGTGCCCATCAGTTGCCATTCCAAACATGTCCAGCTTATTTGATAAACAACAACATATCTTCCCATTCCATTTTTGATATTAAACAACAACCGTTACGCTGTATGTATATTCTCATTTTGTCGTGTAAAAAAAATACACTAAATTGGAAAGAAGCAAAACTCGAACGCTTACCATAACCTAGCGGAAGACAATCAGGAAAACTTTGAAATATGGTAACTCGACAAGGAACGGACCTTTATCGAGTTACGTAACTCAAGCAAAAGGTAAAAACTGATGATAATCGTGTTATCCAGATCATTAACAAGATATTAATGAAAATCGAGTAATGAAAAATGTGAAAGACCTAAATTCGGACGAAAATTTAATAACTTTCCTAAAAATATATAAGTACCTGTCTTAGTTAAAAAGCCTTGTTTTTAGTAGAAAAGTCTGATTTTGTTGTTTTTGCGGTACATTTTTTAGAACAGCTTCATAAGCTTTTCTGACGATTTCAATATTTAGCTCGTTTGACAGTAACTTTAAATAAAATATAATAGCCATTTTGTTGTTGACAATGAGAGGATATATTTTACTTAATAAATACAGGTAATGTGCATGGTTACAAAGCTCTCTAAGCTGAAAGCTTAGATGAAAAAAAGACAGTTACTTAACGTTACCTTCTTTCAATAGTACTGGCCGACATTCATATCTGCAGTAGTAGTCGAAGGCAACATTTATCAAGAAACGTACAGGGTTACTTCCATAACCTGACGTCATATTATTGAGTTCTTTTGGAGTTTTAATATCTGTTACTCTTCAGAACAAATTTTTATTAATTTTTACCGGTTTTTTGTTGTTTTATTTTTAACGGTTTCTGTAAAAAAAGAGTTTAGTGGTACTTTTACGTTTTGTTTTCCCCTGTTCTATTAACGATTGAAATTCGAAAAAACTATTAGGAACTTATTTACGAATATTTTATGTTGTACACCTGGTGCCATATGCATGGATGAATATTTATTTTGGTATTACAATGGATTCCATTTTATGTCTTGTTTACAATTGTATTAATATTTTATCGTTTAATTTTGTTGACGCTTAACTAAAGATGCCAGAAATTAGGGGCGTCGCAATGCCTTCATGATGTTAAGAATGGTTTTATATGTTTCTTACTCATTATAAAACTTATCTCTGCACAGCCTAATCATTTTCTTGTATTGTTTATCCCATATGATTGGTATTAATTTATTTTTAAATGATCGCAATTACCATAATGAGTTTGAAAGGAACATTTAATAGCAGAACATTTGATAATAACGTTATCTGGCCAGATCAAGAATAGGAATTTATTGTGATTTGTTGTGATAGCTCAGCTCAGATTTAGAAGTAGCTATGAAACTAAAAGTTTAGGAAATCTAATGTATTTAGATGATTCTTAAATTTTTTATTATGTAGTTACACAAAGTGAACCATCGTAGATAAATAGAGCAATTATTCCACTCCCCTCACTCCCCCTCGAAGCTTTAAGTAAAAGGCTAAAGTTTGAAAAATGGCGCGGAATTGTTTTTTTCCTACTTAACATTAGTGATATTATTGATGCAGTTTGTTAAAGAATTGTCAGCTGAAGCATTTACAGCATATAATAATCAATTACATAATCAAGCAAAAGATCAAAGATACTTTATAAAACATAAAAACATAATCAATAAGTCAATACGTTCATTAAAACGTTTGATTGAATCAAGTAGGTTGAAAAAACCTGTCCTGTATTTATTTGTGAAACAACACGTGGACGAAAATAATAATTTATTTTAATAATGTCGAGTTTCGATTTTATATCAAATAAATTTTTTATAATTATTCAAAATTATTTCTTAAACCACAAGATTTATAAAAACAAACACAATTATTTTCTATGGTGTCACTTGCCAACGTTACACGGCTTATTTTTATAGCCTCAATAGAGTTGTAAATCCTTCTTTTTTCAACCTCCTTGATTGAATTCTTTATTGTACCAAACAACAAACATTTACGTTAAAAATAACAATCACTCACTTTGAGTCTTAACTCACTAATGTTGTATTTTACCATTATTTAAATTTCGCGCCTTCTGGATGCTTATTATGATGTTGCTGATTGGTTATATTAATAATTCACATTGAAAAATGTCATCGATTGATATTTAAAATGCATCATTTCGAGTAATATAGTCACTACTTCGAGTATACAGAATATTCAGATATAGAAAAAAAACCTTTAAGGAGAAGAGTGCAGTAAAATTTTCAATGCAGCGACTGAAACCGATTTATTAAAACTGTTTGAGATGCTTATGGGGGCGGAGAAGGAGAATTTAAGTAGCATAAGTGAGACAACTGACAAAGTGATTTTATACTTTATTGTCGGCTGTTCCAATTGGTGTGGATAAGATTAAAAAATCCCGTGTATTCGTGAGATTCTGTTCTTCGTGGAAAATCAAAATTTAGTGACGTAGTAGATTAAAAACGGTCATTCTACCTTCGGCGATCGTTTTAATAACGAAAGAAAGGTGTTTTAGATATAATTATTTTCTGTTTTAATTTCAAAGTTAGAACAGCATTTATGCTGTTGGATTTCTTTTCGTTTGAAAAATAACATTGTTTCTCACAAGATGCACTCATTTTCATTGTATTAGGAGTAGGAGTAACTTTATATTTATTTTTCAATGGCAAAATAAATTGCATTGTCTAGACATCTGGCGCCCTGCCAGGGCTATTTAGAAAGTCAAATGCCCCAAACCAAGAAATACAGATCACTTTGTTTTTAAGTAAGTTTAAAAGGTCAAAACAATACGGTTTGTGGCTGTTTAAGGTGATATAGAATGAAAATTTTCTTCTATGTAGTCAGTTCGTGAAAATTTATATACACAAAATGTTTGTGGAAAGTTGTAAAATATTTTAATCATTAAAATATCTAAATAAAATATAACGCATTACTTAGGATATTACGGGTCTTTTCTAGTCAATTCAATCGTCGATCTTTGCGAATAAAACACTTGTATCCATCCCTTTCTTGAAAAGGTTTCGATTTGTTAATTACTTGATCAGTATAAATAACCAACAAATCACACATAGCGGGTTATGTGTAAACGCCCTTTAACGGTATACCGGACATGGAAAAATATTATGCGCGTCATTATTACCCTTGCTCCTGCCTTGATTACGCAATGTGTAAATAGTCCCTTACCACAAATTAACGTTCGTTCAAGTCCAAAATCTTAACATTTTCAAAAACACTAATTAGCCTTTTTACAGACTGATCTTCCAAATGAACCTTTTTGGTTTATCCCACACAATAAAATGTTCACAAGAACCACATTTTGCATCGTGGGATATAAATGCAACGCGTATCGCTACTTGTTTATAGTAAACGGCTTGTAATTTATAAAGAAATTTGGTTTCGTATCATACGATTTGAAAAGTTCAGTGACGAAACATGCCATCGTAATCAGACGAAAGCTTCTTATATCTTTTAAGTAGTTTCGAACTCTTTTATTTTGCCAATATATATATATTTAATCTTGCAAAATAAGGAACACGCTATCTTTCATTGTTATACATGAAACCTAATTAATTTTTTATAGTAAACGGATTGTAAATGATAAAGAAATTTGGTTTCGTATATCATAGGATTTGAAAAGTTCAACAAGTAATCATATTATTGTAAGGGGACTACAGTTTGTTATATCTTTTAAGTAGTTTGGAATTTTATTTTGCCAACATATATATTCAATCTTACGATAAAAGGAACATGCTAACTTTCATTGTTAT
>JANTOQ010661786.1:0-10275 GCA_027564595.1 Bythotiara depressa
GTCCAACACCATTGAAATACGAAACAATGGAAAATTGAATAGAACGCATAGCGCGTTGATTAGAGATGTAACTCCTTCTTTTTTCAACCTCCTTCAATTAACATAGAGGTAGTGTTTATTATTAGTTACTATAACTACAGGTTTATGTTTACTTACTTGCACTACTTGATAATATTGGTTTTATTCACCTAAAGAAACCTGATTAGATTGTGCTTGACTTGTTTTTGTATAGGCACAACAACTATACACTCCAGCTAGGACAGGCTATATATAGATGTTTCCCATATATTGTTTATAGGCCCTGTATTGGTACAATATTTGCACAGTGTCCTCAGCAAGGTGACAGTTATTCTATATGTGGATGTTACTCACTACCACAGAACTTGTCATTTTTTAATGTCATAAAAATTTATGATTAAATTGTTCTTGTTATTGAAGACTTTTCTAAGTCTCATTCTTTAATAAATAAAAAGTCCACCATACAATGTAATGTTGCCTCTCCAATTGCCATAATAAAAACACACCTCGATCTGCTAAAGTGCAAAACGAAACATTTAATAACAAACTACAATCTTGGTCATAAATATTTACCAAATTAACCAAAATAAGTTCGCCACAAATAATGTTTAAGTCAATACAGATATAAAGAACTTACGAGCTTCAGTTTACCAACCAACGACTTAAGATCTTAGATACATTGGTATTGAAGTAACTGTGGTTGTACAACACAGGAGAGCAGGGGGGAGGGGAGGTACTACCTAGCTTCCTAATTGGTTCATTTGTGTCCTCTGTGACGTCACAAAACAATGAAAACAACGAAGACATTGAAACATGTACAATTTTCGATGCTTTTCGTAATAAAACATGGGTATTTGCATTTCTACCAAATTTCCACTTAACAACTGCTACCGTTCTGGAATTTTTGTACATTTGAGGAAAAGTGACAAAACATGGTCTGAAATCGCAGCTGTACCAAATATTTTGACCTTAATTGCAATTGCAATACCATGGTGTTGTTATGCTTTCAACTTTATCAACCTAAACTGACGTCATTGGCACCACATCAAGGTAGACGAGGCTAACAACTAAAAAATAATAAATATTATATGCTGTTATAAATTTATGCTTCAAATTCTGAAGATTCGTCATATACTGAAAGAAAAAGGTTTTGTGGTGATTTAGAGGAACTCGGTCAAAGAATACACATATACTCTTTTTTTTTTTCTTTTTTTTTTCTTTTTTTTTTCTATAATAAGCAGTTACACATTATACACAAAAAAATAAAAGCAACATACAGCTTACGTACAAATACAACATTTAACGAGTAGTACACTGGCTAGACACAGTCGTGATATCGCCAAGTATACTACTCAAGAAAATAAATTAATATATGAAAGCATGGCCAATTGAATTGGGTTCATTTTATGTAACGGATTATCGAAACGTTTCGTATGATAACGTTCTGAACAAGAATCGCTATGCACTTGAAGATTGATGGCTAATAACAGCCATAATGAGCAGGAGTGGAAATATCTTGCTCTTAGATGCGTGACTGATAAAAAGCATTGCCATGGAAATATATGTAAATTAATCTCACTAAGTTTGAAGCCCGTACAAGTACTTGAATGTACATTTCTGAAGAAACCTTTGGGTAGTTTTCCCAGCAGCAAATATTGTTTAGAAGATTCCAAAGATCATATAAGTAATGTAAGAAAACTTTTTTATTTGCTTGCGCATTTAAATTTTAATAGCCGTATGAACCAATCACCGATCCAAGTCTGAATACAGTATTACATGTAAATAAAAAAATTTAAAGTAGGCATTTCGTTTCATACCATCGACGGGAATATGAATTATTATTGACAACGTCGTCCACGCACATGGTAAATTGTTTCATTTAGATTGCATTGTCTTAATTAATCATTTAGCCAAGTTTGAAATCCATACGTCTAGTGGATGTTACTTTTCTATAATTTCTAAAATGTATGTCATGTAAACAGCGTCCAAGTATTTGATGACATTATTGTGGGTGTGGTAAGTTGTCTCACACTCCATTGCCCTAATTAACCATTTGACCAAGTTTGAAGTGTGCATGACTACTGGACGTTACTTTTCTAATATTTATATAAATTGTATAATATAAACAAAGCCTAAGGTTTTCATGACGTCATCAATGGACGCGATCTCTTCTAGAATTATATTTTATTTTTCCTCGTGAAGAAACAGAAGGCCTTTTTCGTCTATTATTAGGTCCATAAGTATCATATTTGCTGTTACTATTATGCAATTTCCGCTGACCTTATTGTTTCGAGAAAACCACGTTTAAACATTTAAAGATTGCAAATTATGCAATATTTTACGTAAAAGTAAGGTTAATTTGCAGTGTTGCACGTTCATTTTAATCCCATTTCGTTGTTCTTGACCTCACAGTCCCTCCCGTAAGCTCTTAACTTCTTAGTTTATTTTGTTCTTGTTATATCAGTTCATTGACTTCTCCATTTTCAGACATCTTAACATCTTCTTCCAATTCTGAAGCAAGCAAACACAACCCCGGCTTTACGAGGGCGTATGTGGAGTACGTTTAGTTCAATAAAATAGTGCGAAATTTACCAAAGATCCGCGCGTCTTAAAAGGCCGATTTCCATTATTGCATTTATCCCCACGCGGGTGGAGCGCATGAGCTGAGAAAGTTGAAATTCTCAAGTTCAACATAGGACAAGCATGGAAAAGAAAATTAAGCATGCGCAAAAACGTGCGCTCCGCCCGCGCCGGCAAAAATGCAATAATGGAAATCGGCTTTAAGTCTGTTTTGAAAAAGTAAACTAAAAAAAAGTTTAATCAAGAAACTCTTCTTTATAAAAAAAAAGTACTCATTACTTGTGGAACGCGAATTATCTTAAATCACTTTGATTTGTTTTAGCCGCTAACCGAATAACTGTGATATTACTACCATAATCATCCCTAAAACGGGTTACAATTCGTTGTTAGGGCGTTGGTAAGGAGAATGAAAAACACCACTAAACAAATTACCTGCTTTTAAAGGTATTTTGCATAAGTTTTTACAAAATAGCCATTGTGACTGAAAAATACGATAATTAAAGTAATAGAATCAGTTATTACTCCAAAATAAAAAAAGGTTCATTTTTTCTAGGGCTACCACCTTAATTATACGCTGACCAATTTTGGAGTCCGTGTGACTAGTATGTGTTACTTTTCTTAAATATTGTATCATGTAAACCAGCGATAAGTGATAATGGAGTAAACCAACCTCCAACCTCGTTCACTGGACTTTTTGTTAAAACTTCGCATGCGACAACGACAACGACAACGACAACGACAACGACAACGACAACGACAACGACAACGACAGACGACATACAAGTCATTAATTAAAGATTGATTGCTTGCAGTCATCGAAAATTTAAATGAGATAGAACGTTTTTATTGGAAACGAAATCAAACATGTCATTGCCGTAAAGAAGTAAATGTACTACAAAAAGTTTGTTGAATATGGCAAAACAAAATTATTACTCTAACTGAGGTTATCAAGAGGTGGTTGACGAGTAACCATGTAATTACGGCAGTGCAAAAGGAAATGCTCAACCGATTCATTATCGCTAATTGAACAGGTACAAAAGGGATCAATCGAGTCACTAAAATTAGATGACTGAGAGGAAGGTTCCGCAATCTTGTTAGTAAATTTATGCCACGAGGATGATGAATTTAATATAAAGTGGATGCAGTCGGTCGAGTAAAGACTAACAGCTGTCGTTTAAAGATTGTTACTGATGCTGAAGTTTGAATGCTTATATCAAGGGTATTCCATTTAGTTGCACAATTAGGAAAGAAAGAAGATCGGAACCGTTTAGTTCTTACAATGGGCGTATTAAATGTTTTAGTTGATCTTAGGTTGTATGAAAAGTAGATAATCAATGGAACCATTTTCTTAAGATAGGTAGCAATTTGGTCATTAATTGTTTTATAAAAGAAGCAAAGTCTTCTGCGAGATCTACGATCTGATAAGTGTTCAAAATCTAATTCCTGATAAGGTTTATCTCGTGACATTTCACGTACTGCATGGGTTATTGCTAATGCTGCGTTGTACTGAACGGATTCAGCAATTTGAGAAAAGGTTTCATTACAGGGATTATCATAAATTATATCGCCATAATCTAAATGAGGTCTCACGAAGGCTTTATAAATGTTAATTAAATATTAATTCAGAATATTTGAATATCTTAAGTTATCAAACATAACGGAAAACCGTGAGGTGTCGTCAGCAAATATTTTGACGCTAGACACAAGGTAAGTAATTTATATAAATTAGGAAGAATAACGGCCCTAAAATAGAACCTTGTGGTACGCCAGCTAACACATCCTTCCAAGTTGAATGATGTCCATTTAGGACTACTTTTTGAAGACTGTTAGATAAAACGTTTGTAATAATTCTTAATAAATCACCCTCGTACTCCGTAAGTCTTGAGTTTTTAAAAAGTTGTCCTTCACGCCACACACTTTATAAAATGCTTTTGAGAGTTTCAAGAGGAGGGTAAGCAACAAAGTTTTTAGATAATTCATGTGTAATTGCCAGAAGTTGTGATATACATGAGTCTTGCTTTCGAAAACCAGATTGACAAGGAGAGAAAATATCATTATTTTCAAAGTAAGAATATAAGGTATTATAAATACACTTTTCAAAAACCTTTTCACAGATAGGCAGGAGAGATATTGGCCTATTATATTTTATCAAATTTCTGCTGTCTTTTTTGTGGATAGGTACAACATTCGCTTTTTGCACCCATCGCAGTATATACCCGATTTTAAAGCTATTTGAAAAATAATTTTAAGGGGAAGAATTATTGTGCTACCACAAAAGATTTTCATACGTATGGAAATACCATCAAATCCACGAGCCTTGTTAACATCAAGAGATTCAATTATAGTTTCCTTTTCATTAAAAATAATATTATCTAAAGTTCTGTTGGTTATTAAAGAAAATACTGTACTTGTGTTTTGAATTAATATGCATTGATTTGCAGAAAATCGTTAAATAATCCAGCCTTCTCTGTTATATTTGTAATAAAGTTGTTATTTATAAGAATTAGCGTTTCATTTTTGTTCAGGAATTTGTTAATTATGGACCACTATGTCTTCGGACCTACAAGAGGATTATTCAGCTTTTCACCCAGTAAAGAAAATTAGATTAGACGTTATAGCTGTAATATTTCCTAGATTTGGTTGATTTGTTGATCAGCTGAGATACGAACATTAATAGATTTTGGCTTTATCAAGAATATTGGTATTTTATCTCACTAGTGAAGCAAGGGGGATCCTTATATTTATAGATTAATGTTTTATTCGGTACAAAATTATTAAACTTATTAATTATGCAGTCTAGAATTTAATCTGATTATTAATATTATTAATATTATATGCCAGAGGATAGTCCCAAAGGAGTCATTTATATGGAGGAGGAAAGTGCACGTCAAAGTTGATTATAGCAAATTTAATTTGATGATGACACCTAGGAGATAATGAAGGATAAATACCAGATTCTATAATTAGGTTAGGTTGAGAAGCAAAAAGAAAATCAATACAGGAAGCTGAATTATGGACAATATGAGTTATACAGAAAGTCATTTGATGTGGGCCATAATAGCAAGAAATTTCATCCAAATTTAGATCTTGAGAATTATTTAAGTTACCTTCCCACCAATTAGTATTTCTGGCATTGTAATCGCCAACAATGATTTCTGTTGTTGTACTGTTGTTATACTGACGTTCCTGTGACATATACTTAGAGATTGTAAGTTAATACTGTTTGGACCAGAATTTGTTTCAATATCCCATTATAAAAAGAGGATTGTTTTAATATACCATAAAAAGTAAAGAAACTGACACGATTCAGTAATTTTAGATGTGAATGGGGCTTGCTAGACCTATCAGAATATTGTCCTATACTGTATGATACTTATCCCCATGGGAAGATATCATTTAATTCTTTGATAAACTCAGTCAGTAAACACGTAATAAAACCAATCCATAGAGACCATGCAACACATATATAACATAAATGAACAAATTAACAACATTCATAGTACCTATATAAAACCTCATATAACACAAACGTGTAGAGATGGAATATATCCTATTTACTTATAACAAAATGGTTGATTGAAATTTGGTACATTTTGTAAGAAATTAATTTTTAAAAACTGTCAGGAAGAACATTTGAGTTTGTCAGTTTATTTGTGGTTGTGAGTGAATTTTAAAGAATGCCTGGTTATGCCCAAGCCTGTCTATTATACACTGCGACTACTCCACTTGATTTTGCATCGTAAATAGATTGTTGATTGTTATATAACTCTGATATATTTTTCATTGTTTTGTTTTTCTAACCCCTCGTATTTCGCTTTAAGACATTCGACCCCTGTGTTCAATTTCTCTTCATTTGAAAATTCTGCACCAACAGGATCCTTGTTGTAATAGGGGAGAAAAGACCTGGTTAAACCGTAGACTGTTTCGAGTCCCTCAGCTTTTTTATGATATTACTTTCACAGGACTATGATAGGAACATGAGTTTTTTAAGCTCATTCAAATTGAGCTGAAATTCTCATTGAGATAAAGTAGTATTTAAGTCCTTTATAATGAATTTGAAAAGCCAATTTTTTTAAAGATGTTTGACATTTGGTACAATATACAAATAATACTCTTTGTTTCGTTTGGAGTAAGTAAGTAAGTATACCTGTCACATAAAAATAAGATAATACAAAATTTATATAGGTAAAAATAAAATTAAATATATAAATATATTTATACAAAAAAAGCCAATTACAAGAAACATGATGAAAGAGGTAGTTTTGTTATAAAGCTCCTGATATAATTTAATGGGACACTCACTTATGGATGTGCTTACTAGGTTTTTTGATGACTGCCATTCAAGTAAAGTAAATCGAATTTTACCACGATTTAATGAAAATAACCATACAAAAATCCAAAAGAAATCAGCTCAGAGAAGGCCATATTGTGCACATTTGTATAATCGATAGAATCACATTTTCGGTTTATGGGACAAAGAAGTACTTGTTATGAGAATACGAGAATGAGAGTGTATAATAATGTTACTTTACGATATTTTGTTGCCTTGAAACAAACCCTGAACTGTTTCTGCTTAGTCAAATTTCCAAATTATTCAAACATCGTAAGAATACTTAATCATATAAAACTATTTTTCACAGAGATTAAAGCGATTTAACAGAAGTGAAGAAGAGGACGTCAAAGATCACTGAAATGTCAAACTTTTCAGTATCTTGTCTGTTTGAAACAGTATTCTACGAAACCTTATTATGTTTGTTTTGTTTTAAAAGAATAACAAATAATATCAGCTGGCACTTATCCATACTACTAATTTCACCGACACAGCCAGTACGCATATAAGCCAGTTTGAATTTAATTGTACTAATTGTAATTGTAAACAGTAACTTCATAAATGCATTATGAATAAAACGGGTAACTGAGACTCCCTTTATTTAACTGCCTGTACAAATAACTATATATAGGAAGTGCATAAATTACAACGTGAAACAAAATCAAATTATATAGCACTTATGCAAATCTACATTGTTTACATTAAACAGCTGCCAAGTTGACAACTAAAATGGCATTCTCTATTGATTGAAGGTTGCAACAGTTTCAGTCCTAATGAAATACTTTTGTTTGTTTATACTCACCCTAAATATATTAGAAGGGTGTACGAAAAAGATTGGATGTTGTAACATTTAAGTATAAACCATTCATATAGACGAAGACAATATACTTCATGGAAGACAAATATAACCCAGCGTCAAAGTCATTTAAATAAACGGGATCTCTCCGTATCTTTAAATAAACGGAATCTCTCCGTATCTTTAATTAGTTACTGTTCATTCATCTGCTGTTCAGACGAAAAGGAATATGAAAGTTTTAATATTACTTTTCATGTCGTATCTGGTTTGTACAGAATGGGTGAAAGAGATGGAAAGTAAAGAACATATTTGTAACGTTTTATCTTGACGGTCAGTTTACAGGAATTAAATGTAACAAAAATATCGGACATAGTTACTTGGCAAATCATTCCAAATTGGTCCAAAGTAGTATTAGGATGAAAGTATCTACAGATATAGAAACACCAGAAGTCAAACTGTTTTATTTTTTCCATGAGCTAATACTTTATCTTAGGTACTTTAGTACAGAAGTCGCTGAACAATTACTTATGGAAAGGGGGAGACACTAGCTTCCTATATTGGGCTATTGGAGTAGGTCGTCATTGAAATACCTGAATAAATACATAACGTTTGCTATATAGGATACGGAAGGATTTGTGTAGAAAACGTAAATAATCGTTTCCTTTTTCAGATCCTGGATTGTTTGAAGGAGATATGGTGTTCACGCCGGAACAAAGAGCTGGCGTAGAGAAAGGAAAATTTGGATTCGCTTCAATAAACAAAAATCTCTGGCCAAGAACAATTTCTTACACAATAACTCGTGATCTTGGTCTAAGCAATCAAACGATCTACTATTTGAGGTTGGACAAATTAGGGAAAATAAAGACGTGTTGGATTTGAAACTTATAAAGTGGTATTTGCAAGCTGTATAAAATTGGAAAGCTGTTTGGTCAGTAGTGAAGTTCTGTAACTTTCATGCAAACCTATTCTAGAAAAAGTGCCAAACACTGGATCCTTTATTAACTAATTGTAATTTGTATTTGAAAGTAATAGCTATTATAACATTTTAGTATCATTTATTTACAAGCATAGAAAATTTTGATAGCTTTTCTGTCAAATGACTACATCCGCAGCCAAAATCTTTGCTTACATTACACATTGGTACAGTCGCTATTAATGAAACACCTCATCTTGAACGCATATTCAGGGCAGAGCATGGGCATGGTGTTGTTCCACCAGGTTTAAGTGGATTCTTGTCTGAAATTGTTCATTTTTTGTCTTGTATTTTTGAAAGCATAAAAAACCCACAAGAGTTTATAATGTACCATAAATTACATACATTAAAAGATTTGTTATATCCTGTATATCTAAGTGTAAATCATACGCCCCTTAAAATGTTTCTTTTGTTCCAAGAAGCGACCTATGCATTATATTTTAATTATTTAGCTACAAGTAAAAATGCTGTGAAAGAAATCAGTGCTGCAATCGCAGAGTATGAAAAATATACGTGTCTTCGCTTCAAAAAGAGAACGACAGAGAAGGGCTATATAGAGTTTTATCATGGACCAGGGTAGGTCTACATGTTTATGTAGTTGTTTATGATAGGTACAATTGTGTCCCATCAGTTATTCAGATGAACTATTGGTAATAAATATAGCTTCTCGGTAAAACGTTTCCAAATAGTTGTTTGGAGACAGGGAGTCTTAACCCTTAGACTCAAAAGCATTTTTTCAAATATCGAAATTTTCACCAGTTTCCAGGAAACGGTTCGCTGCAAATGCACTTTAACGGCGTCAAAACAACACTATTAGACACGGAATTTAACGTACGGGTTAATCCCTATTTCCTGAACCTGTCACGTTCCAGAGATAGTAGCACTATAATGGAACGGTCCGTAAAGATGCCTAAAGTCATCATTCGAGCTCTAAGGGTTGAAGTTAAAATTCATTAACATTAGCAAAATAGTTTCTAATATTTAAAAAAAGTGTTTTATCATCACAGGTTTGACCCTTTAACGCTTATACATACCTCCTGGTCATATTAAACTTCAAATTGGAAACCTTTACAATTTTATGAACCAGTGGGTCTTATTAGCGTTTACCAAATTTACTTTACATTATATTTCCAATAATTAACCCCCTGGAAATAGCGAAATAGCAAAGAAATGACAATGATATAATTCCTTTTCGGGGACAGTATGCATGAAAAGGTTAGTTAATCTTAGAAGTATTACTTTTAATGACTTATTTAACACTCTCATTACTATCATCACTATCGAACTAAATTATTTATTGTCATATGATTCTTTTATTGTTTCTATAGATATTATGTTGATAAATTCTTCTTATGTACTTAGGTAATTTGACAATTGTATTTATGACTACATCAACACTACAGCTACGTGGAAACATATTTTTGCTGGAGTTCCTCAAGGTTCTATTTTAGGTCCATTATTTTATCTCATATATATTAATGATCTTCCAGATGGTCTTCAATCTAATGTTAAAATATTTGCTGATGATACTTCTATTTTTCAAGTTATGGTGGATAATTTTCTTTCCTCAAACATTTT
>JANTOQ010662009.1:0-10275 GCA_027564595.1 Bythotiara depressa
CAGTGTGCAGTTCTGCTGTTTTATTTATTTATAATCTTTTTCTAGCTTTCCAGATTTTAATTGCTAGCATAAACACTATATTTTCGAGGTTTGATTGCCAATCAAACACGTTCCTTTTGCATGATTTCAATCCGGATTACCACTCAAAACAAATCACCTCCAGAGGTTGATCGTTTTCATGTAAACAAGGCGGCACACAAAATTGAAGAGCATGACAATACAGAAAACTGAAACAAAATCTAAAAGCCATATACTCAATGTTACATTACTATTTCTCTTGTTATTTCAAAGTGTGTAGTAAACAGTTGAATGGAACGGCAGGCATAACAGTTTCAAGCCACAAAAGCCCACTGCTGGAGCAAAGACATTAACTTAATTTACTTATAATTTATAAGAAATTATCCAAATATCCACCGCATCCTGCATTTACACTCATGGTTAAAAAATGACGATGAACAAACTATTACCTATAGATGGCTTAATAGAAATTACCTTTGGTATACTTTGCTTATATGTAATGTAATAAAAATGAGCTTTACCTTTGCTTTTGGAACTTCTTTTTTCGATTTTTTCTTTTTCTGTGGACTGAAATGAAGATTTGAGAAATATTGTACTACAACAAATTTTTTCATCATCACCATCATCAACAAGAACAACAAAATTATCATCATAGAAAACAACAACAATTTAAGGCTGTTATAGGGGAGTTTTTCAACTCTTTCATTCATTAATTTTTAACCAAAATGATTATTATCGAAACAGGACCTAATACAGTCTGATTTTTAAGTGCTAAGTGCTTTTGGGTGTGATAAATTTGTCGTCCAAATCCAAAGAATAGTTACATATCATTCTTGTATAAGTATGTCAATCTTCTTCCCACAGTATTCTACCATTTTACCGCCAGGCAATAGTGGAAAAATATATATACACTAGCGTTATGTTTATGACATGGTAGTTAATTATTTTGCTACTTTTATTCCTAGTAATCATTGGCTTCGTTATGTGCTAAGGAACTTAGACATGCAGTTTAGAGCAATTTTGGTTACCTAAAAATAGCAAAAATAAGTTATCTCAGGATTTTACATATGCTAGTGCCAACAAATTATTTTTCTGTATTAACCCCTGCGAAAGGACTTAGTTATTCTGATATATTTTACACAAAAACATTTTCCAGACAATTTTGCAATTCCAAGAACAAGCAAGAGATAATTAAATAGGAACATCTTTAAAATAAAATGATGTGTTTCAATTTGTAAATTTCCAAAACTCCAAGATTCTACTATGAGACGAGTTAATCCTAGCTGTGCTCAGTTATGCAGCTAGCTACAAGATAGAGCTAGTAGGTACAGACTACAAGATATAACTAGTAGGTACAGACTACAAGATAGAACTAGTAGGTACAGACTACAAGATAGAACTAGTAGGTACAGACTACAAGATAGAACTAGTAGGTACAGACTATGTGCTCAGTTAGGTAGCTAGCTACAAGGTAGAACTAGTAGGTACAGACTATGTTCTATCGTATCCATAAATATAATGTATAAATATGTGAGTTTACAAAGTTATATCAAGTTCCATATTCAGTCTCCTTCTCCCTCCTTTCTCTATGTTCTTCTACTGTGAACTTCTCTAGGGCCACCTGTTTTCATAGCATTCATAGGATTCCTTAAAAATCTGGAAATTTCATGTGATGTCAGAAACAAGAATTTCAACGAAAATTCATAGACCATAGACAGTATGTGGGTGCATCGGCAGGATAGAAAGTAGCCTAATTTGTTATCAGCTAATATTATGTTTAAGACTAGCGTATGATTGAGGATTGCTGAAAAAATTAAATTTTGCAAAGTAAAATAACGAGCAAGGCAGAAAAGCAGTTAGGGGAAGGGGAATAATCGAAAATGTTTATTGAATAATAAAAATAAGCTTAGGTAAATAACACTCTCCTACACAGAGTGTTGAGCAGAGTGTTGAGTCATTAGAAGTTTTGATCGACTGCTACTTCATAAGAAGGAGGTTCAATGGTTCTCACATTCTTTTGTAGGTCTGTACATAGATACATTTCCAAGAATCTGCATAGACAATACATAGTTTGAGTTCTTAATTGCATTTATTATTTAATCAAATGAGAAGCACTTCCTATCTTTGTTAAAAATAAAAAAATTTAAGTGTAAATTTAGTGTAAATTTATTTGTCCTGATTTCAATAAAGACAGCTCAAAATTTCAAATCTTGGAGCAATGGATGAGTAGAAAAATTGGCAGTGATTAATAATACCTAATAATTACAACTCATAAGTATGTAATCAAGTTAACATTTTTTTAAATGTGGAAAAACTGGAAAACAACCCAAAAGTCACATGCCTATTGAGAAAACAGAATGCAGTTTGTTTCTCATCCAACATGAAGACATGTTTGTTTGTTTATTTATTGTACTGTTAAATACTTACACATTTATCTTCTCATTAACAGGAGTATCTAAAATATAAATAAATTGAAAATAACAAGTATGGAAACATAATGAATAATAAATAAATAAATAAATAAACTACTTATGCTATTATTCCTTTTTCATTCTGGCATGAAATATCTCAACTTGATGCATAATTTCTTTCAATTCAATCCTCAACAAACTACTACAAACTATTACAAACCACATTAAATATATTTCAATAATGTATCATTCTTGTTAAGTGAAACATTTAATTCCTGGGTATACTTCCGATAATTTCTTATTAAAATCTTTTAATTATATGAAAACCCAGGGGGACATTTGCAGCTTTTACCAAATTCATATTAACCTTTTATTTCCAATAATTAACCCCCTAGAAAAAAACACACGCAAATAAATAAGTAATAATTTGATTTGTTTCTAGGGACATGAGGTACTAAAGGGAGAAAATAAAAACAAACCTTCGTCGGTGTTATCTGAAGAGTCTGTCACTAAAGCTGGTACCTGTGAAAAAAACAAACAAGAATTAAGCAAATACAATTTAGAAGTTAATATGCTAATTATGAAGTGGTACTGATTTATTTATTTTTCACAGCAGACTTGATTATTCAGTCCTTTATATCCTTTTTCCATTACAGTACAACGAGTTACAAAGACAACTTTAAAAGACCACATCACAGTTGGGTTGAATCCTTGTAACAGTTCGTCATGTTCAACATAGTATTGTATTGTTTAACAAGCATTTTCCAAGTAAAAATTTAACGAAACTGAATTATGTTCAATATGATGAGGATGCTAATTAACAATGTCTGGTACCATTATTTCTGGGGAGGAATTTGAATTATGCAAAATAAACTTACTTCTGTGTTTCCATTTTCTTCATCATCGTCACTTTCTGTATCACTTTCTGTATTAAGTGGAGGTAGATCATCAATATCATCACCATGAGAAGCAACATCATAAAAGTCATCATCATCATCATCATCCCAGTTCTCATCATTATCACCATCCTTATCCCTTAACAAAATAAAAATAAAAATAACAAATTAACAAAATAACAAAAACAAAAACAATAACCCTTTAATGTATGAATACACCTCCTGGATAAATTAAACCTCTTATTAGAAAGGTTTTATAATTATATGAAAAACCTCATCAGCTTTATAGTCTTATCAGCTTTACCTACCAAATTTATTTTCCCTTATATTTCTAATAATAAACCCCCTGGAAAAAGCAAAACAGCAAAGAAATAAGTAATGATTTGATTAATTCCAGGGGATGCTATGCATTAAAGGGTTAAAAGGAGAATGGAGGTGAATGTTTTTTATTTGATCGATGGTGGAGCACATCATATCTTTCATAAACGCTTCTATTGTTATCGTTGTCCTTGCCGTATCCTAAGTTTCCGACTTATAGTTACAATTTTTAAATTATTAGAAAAGTAACATGCACTAGTCATACAGATTTCAAACTTAGCCAGATGATTAATTAAGACAATGCAATCTTAACGAGACAAATGATCACACCCGTTGATGACAACAAGTACTTAGGCCATGTTTAGATTATACAATTTATAGAAATTTTAGAAATGTAACTTCCACTAGTCATGCGGACTTCAAACTTGGTCAAATGGTTAATTAAGGCTATGGAGTCAATGATGTCATCAAATACTTGGGCCAGGTTTACATGACATATTTTTCTGAAATTAAAAAAAAGTAATACCCACTACAATCCTGGACATAATACATTGACACAGAGTGCCAAAAATTCAAAAATCAAAGTGTTCATTAATTTATAACTAGAGAAAGAACTAAACTTTTCCAGTTTACCAATGACTTAAAAGACTTATTTTGGGAGAAGTGACCATGGCTATGCAGCATGGTTAGACAAGGAGAGTGGTCTCAATGTTCTCCTAATTGGTCCATTTGAGGCTTCTTGATATCATAAAATGTGTAGATAAATGAAATAAGGACAATTTCGGATGTTTTTCAATATCTCACAGTAGCACATCAACACCAACACCAACACCAACCCAAATCTTGTGCAATGGCATGCAAAGGGAAAGGTATTAGCATAAAAATCAGCATAAAACATCAAAAGTGCACATAATTAATGGCCAGGATTGTAGTCATACTCACTTCAAAATGTACAATCTTTATAAAATCATTAACTACGTCTGTTAAGGACGTTAACAAAAAGATTGGCCCTGTTTACACGATACATTTTTAGAAAAATACTGACTGTAGAGTCCTCAAAAACATTGCTTTCTAAGGTCATCTAGCTTAATATCTAGCAATGTGTATATGTTGCAAATACTTTATAACATAGGCCTGCCTCATTTCTAGTCACAAAAATTTGCCGTGGATACATTTCTAAGGTCATTTAGCTTAATTTCTAGCTAAAATGCATCCCTAGTAAAAGTTCAAGAATAACACATTCCCATACATATCTTTTTTCAAAAATATTTAATGTTTTAATTGTCCTCAGAATAATGAAGGTCATAATAGCTCCCTTTTAAAAGAATCTCAGAGAGGAAGTTGTATGATGTAATTTATCATCTGTCTGTATTGCTGTGTTCAGGAAGTGTAGTGAGGTTTCTATTAATTCTCCAGTAGAATAATTAAACAAACAATTAAACACAAGGTGGAAGGAAATGAGAACTCCTCAAATAGAAATTTTATATAATATTGGAATAATAACCTTTTATATTCTTGTATTTGAGTGTAAACTCTTATAACATCTAGTAGACCAAATAGAGTATGTGGAAACCATCCAAAGTTTGAAAAAACATTTTCAAACAGGTTGTTTATTACTTTTGAGTGTGACTGTCTCCTACTTCTTGCAGCATGTGTGTATTTAATAAGTACCTATTTAAAATGTTTATAATTTGTTTCTAAATATTCCAGGGAGTATATATTAGATAATATAATTAAACATACATGAATAAACACTTTTCCAACATAGTAAATTAATAAATCTCATTCATACTCTCTCCCCCTAGAAGCTACTGATTAATACTATTGGCTGGAAAAATGCTTCATGTTCAGATTAATATGGATAAATGATAAAGTCATCTAAAACAAACTTCTTTTCTAGACTCTTTCTTTCAACTACAAAATATATATTTTAAAACATTGAAGCTGCTGATATATAATGTGCATGGAGTGGAGGTTGTTTTTATGTTTTTATGTAAGCTTTCCTACAAATCTCACTCATGATACTACTTTATTTAATCTATAAAATCGTTGTAACTGCCATAATGTTTTTCAAAATAGAATACGTGTGTTTATGTTATATGTTTCTTTGAAGCAAGAACTGTTCATTTGAAAACATGAAAATACCAATACTGTTTTCAGGAACACAATTCTGTTCATTCAAATATAAAACTTTCAAAATTCCAAAAAATGTTTTGTTTGCGGGGCATAGATGCATTTATGTTAAATTAATTATGTATAATTATTTTCAATATGAATTAAAAGAAAACAAAACTGTTATTAAATATCGAAAGAGCATGCTATGCAAGCACTGATTACAAATTATTACCCAGTCATCAGGGCTGCACATCTGGTCGTGAATCTGATTGGCTTATGACATCCGAACAGGGCTAATATTTTACGGTATTGACATGTAAACAAAACAAAACAAGAGTTTTAAAGTGACTTGAATTAAAGTTTTAGAGTGACTAAAAAGTATATTTATAATACAGCAAGATGTCCGGAAAGTCTTCACAAAATGTTTTTATCCCACCAACCTGTAAGTGTGTGTCAATACAAATCACCTTTGTTTGAAGGAATAAAACGAAACTTGAACTACAAGATGGAGAAGATTTTTTATTATGAAAAGGAATTGGGGAGTTTCTGTCAAAAACCAAGAAACATCTTATTATTAGTCATTAGGGTAAAGTAGCAGATCACAGTACAAGAAAACAGTGATATCGAACTAACTTGATAAAAATATTAATCCTTTTTACGTCTCTCAACTAGCTAAGTTGGGGCAAGAAAACAGATAGCTTAAGAAATAATTACATAACATGAACCGAACTTCAACAAAATATGTCCAACATTCTAAGTAACAGAGACGTTAACAAAAAACAACCATTTTCCATCTGCCTTTTAAGTTGTTCCAGAGAAATGTTGTTTACTTTCACAAACACAACAACAAATGTTTGAAAACTGGAATCCGGTATTGCCTGCAAGTTTTTATGGCACTCACATCACAAATTGAGCTTTGAATATAAACTAACAGTAATCACAACAAAACAGTTTTTCCAATAACACTATTTGTAAAAGGAAACGAATTGTTATCGATGATGACGATGACCAGTTGGAAAATTTGAAATATGCTTTAACCCTTTATTTTGTTTTAAAAACATTTGCGTCGTTGAAAGAATCATAAAAACTTGTAGTTTTGTTGAAAAAAATTCAAATGCATGCAACTTTTAAGGTTTTAATAATATTATTCGAATTTCACTCTTATCCTCAAGTGTTTAAAATGTATATTGTCTGACCGGGTAATAAAACCTATATTAACTGTTAAGTTCTGGCAATAAGTAAAGTTTTTACCCTCAGTTTGCGCAGTACCCTCGCAAGCTTGGGGACTACTCCAACTTCGGTAAATATTTTTTCATATTGCCCTCTTTAACAGTTAATATAGGTTCAATATTAAATACACTTTGTGTCGTCTACCCGCAAGCAATAATACACATTTCAAGTGACCTCTTTTATGTGATCGAACTAAGATTAGGGTTTAAATTCCCTCAGCGACAAGTTAACAATGTGATTGAGATATCTTTCATGTTGACGCAGCATTTGGGGTTTGCTGCACTACAATGTCCGAGGCTGGAAAAAAACTCTCCTTCTCTAAGTTGATTATGCTTACGGCACACAAGGATTCCACAATCTGACAAGGAAAACTCATTCTGTCGTTACCACAACAATAAAATGACGGAAACGAAGAAATGTTTCTGCCAAAGATACAAATTTCATAGCCTGATATAACACCATTTTCAGAATTTTAGAAAAGTAACATCCTCTTGTAGTATGGACAATGCAGTATTTATGAGACAATTTACTCTATTTATTTGTAGAAACTTAACGTACTTTTTGCGTGTCACTTGGTCAAGTGACAATGTTTGTGTTCTATTAAATTTTAATTATGCAAGCATGTAAAAAAGTGTTCTTATATGACTTAAAATATCATTTTTGGAATCTTCTAAACAATATTTGCTACTGAGAAGAAAATGCAAACTCTACCATGGCATTATGATGTTCACTCTCCCATCCAAAGGTCTCTTCAAAAATGTGCCTTAAGGTATTTGTACAGGCTTTAAACATAGTCAGATTAAATACAACAGATATTTCCATTCCACATGGTAATGCCATTATCGGCCAAGAATGTAAAAGCAAGATATTTAGATTCCACCACATCATGGCATGTTATTAGCCATCAAACTTCAGGTGCACAGTGATTCTTGTTTTAATTTGTGTAAAATGTTAAGCAGTTCCAAAAACTTTTGTTTTAATGAGCAAGAACACTATTCTTGGTAGATATTAAGATGTCACATCATGGTAAAAATAATAAAATAGAAATGACAGATGAAGTAGCCTATATATAAGACAACATACAGTAGTACAACTTAGCTTGAGAATTTTAATAGCCTACTTAATTTTCAACCACCTGTCTCCTTTAATTAAACAATTAACACTGCCAAATTAAGCATTTGGTAAGTAATGTAAGCAAACAAAAGCAAGCATATAAAAGAAAAATGAAAAATCATTCCTGAAAATAAAAATAGTGAAACAGAAAAGCAGATATAATATATTGTTTATATATAGTATTTTTGTTCTGTTCAAAATGTGACTTGTAGAAATTGAACCTCTATAGAATCAACAAACTGCTGTATTGACATCATTAAATATTTTAATACAAAACACTAGTTGACTGATTATACCTCAAGGCTTCAATAGATTACTAATATTTAGTCTATAATTTTAATAAGAAGCGCTATGCACTTGAAGATTGATGGTTAATAACAGCCATGATCAGCTGGGATTGAAATATTTTGCTGTTACATGTTTGATTGATAAATGTCATTGCCATGGAGATATCTTGCTTTTACATGTTTGACTGATAAATGGCATTGCCATGGAAATATCTGTAAATTAATCTCACTAAGTTTGAAGTCCATATAAGTACTTGAAGGTACATTTCTGAAGAAACCTCTGGGGAGTTTTTCCAAGTAGCATAAATTATTTAGAAGATTCTAAAAATGATATAAGTAATTGCTTGTGTATTTAAACTTTAATAGCTGCACGAAGCAATCACCAGTCCAAGTCTGAAGTCAGTATTACATGCAAAAATTAATTTTTAAAGTAGACATTTCTTATCATATAAACAGGACCTAAGTCATCAATGGGGTAGTTAATTGTCTCATAAGCATTACATTATCTTCTGCCCAAGTTTGAAGTCCATACGGTCAGTGGATATTACTTTTCTAAACTTTCTAAAACTTGTATTGTGTAAACAGGGCCTAAATTATTGATAACGTTATCCACGTGCATGTTCAATTGTTTCATTTAGGTTGCATTGTCTTAATTAATCATCTGACCAAATTTGAAGTGACTAGTGAATGTAACTTTTCTATAATTTCTAAAACATGTCAGGTAAACAGGGCCCAAATATTTGATGACATCATTGACAGTCATGGTCAGTTATCTCGTTAAGACTCCATTGCCTTAATTAACCAATTTACCAAGTTTGAAGTCCACATGAATACTTGTCTCATTAAGAATGCATTGTCTTAATTACGAATTGAGTACGACTAGTGCATGTTACTTTTCTAAATAATTTTAAAATTGTATTGTGTAAACCGGCTATAAGTAAAAAACTTAGGAGACGACAGTAACATGCATGCAGCCATCAATCTTTGGTTAATGTGTGCATATACATGAATGACAGAAATGTAATGAATCTTTATCAATTTCCACTAAAGCCAGATTTCCACTTAAAAGAAGCAAAATTATTCTCCTTAGATATGCTATTGTTTTCTTTTCAAATTTAAGTTTGTGTGAAAAATTTTTGCTTGTTTTTTTAGTGGAAATCTGGCTTTAAAAAAAAGAAGAAGAAAAGTTTTCCTTCTTCTATAAATCAGACGAAATTAGAGAAAATTAAGTTGAAAAAAAAATCAGTTCTGAACTCATGATTGTGTTTACAACTTTATTATTTATTATTATTTTGTCTATTATGGTACTAATTATAATTAATAATTATAGGCTATAATTACAGAAAAAATTAAATTCAAACATATTCTAATATCCTTACCCATTGTTGAATATTGTAGTGCTGTTTTCTTCTGAGACTAAAATACAATAAGAAATTGCAGAGTAACTTAAACATTGTGACAAATAATAAAGTTGAACTACTTGGTGTCTAAATTGTTAAGAGTCATTTTAAATAATAGCCAGGCAGGCTGCAACACAAGGGTCCTTTAATTTAGTTAATTTTTTCACCAAGTGCTAATACAACCTTGCTGAGCAACCTGTGAAAACTTTACTGTCTAAACCTTTATGGTTTCCGAGATACCAGGATTTGAATTACTAGACCTCTTAGGAGTAGTTTGATCAAAATTGGGAATGACACAAAATGGAAAACACATTTTGAGCACAAATATCTTGAGTTCTATACCTTGATATTAACTGAAATTTTACAGAAACAAACAACTCCCGGTTTTGTAACCAACAACAAAAATCTAGACATTCCGGAAAATGGTATTGAAGATTTTTTAATATTTAGAGGTCTATCAACAGCTAGATTTTCATTTTTATGTTGA
>JANTOQ010662120.1:0-10273 GCA_027564595.1 Bythotiara depressa
TTAGGTATAAATATGTATACCTGATGATTGTTTAATAACATGAAACTCAGAGTCGTATAAAAGAGTCTTCTTTCCTCATCAAGTTATATATATATATATATAATTTTTGTCTAGGTAGTAGTGGGAATCGAACCCTGGTCACCGCGCTGAAAACTGGTATTGTTCTCTGTTACATTGGCAGTTTCGCTTCGTAGGAGGGTTTAATATTTATGTAAAAATTATATTGCAAATGTCGGCTTTCTATAATTGCCCGAAAATAAAGAAATTAATTCGTGTTTGTCTTTCTGTTAATATAATAGTTGGGTGTAATTTGTATGTATTTAATTTATGTATCTACATATTTATTCAATGTAATTTTTATTTATATGTTTTTAACAGTTGACTTTTATTAGCTATTTTATGCTATTTTTTAAACTCGTCAACTATAAATAAATTGAATAATAAAATATACAAAAACTTGAAACGATCTGTTCTTGGGATATCAAAATGAAAAGACTTGGCAGATCTGAGTCCGTAGGATTGAGGGGCTCTCGTTTTAAGTAAAAATATGGTTAAATATAACGGAGTTTTATCAGTTTTAATTTTAAAATAAAAACAAAGTCTTATGCGCCATCTTCTGCCCATTAAACTTTCCAGTCCTAATAGACCTTTTCATATTAGGCCGAAATTTGAAGTTTGTTTTTAGAGTTACTAGTAAATAGTAATATATATATAGGTGAACACAAATCGGCAGGTATCAAGCCAAGAAAAAACAGTAGATCATCAAAAACTGTAAAACGTTAATATTTCGTTGAGATTAACCCAACTTTATCAAAACATATAAAATCTCTAAACAAAGAGTAGTTAAAACCGTTGTTATAGTAACAATATTTACAAGGTGATGAATGCATATTAAAAAGAGGTTAGAAAAGTAATTAAGCTTAAAAAGAAACAGTTACATAACCATAGAATTGACATCATTCAATGTTTTGCCCTACGACACCGGGGGGCTGGGTGGGACTATTCATTCTTTATGAATAACTCATAAAGATAAAAACAAAGTTAAATATTCCCATTTAAAAAAAGACAGCATCTGAAAAACTTTGTTATTCCCACTCGATACCATCAAGGAAGTTTAAACTTCCTTTATACCATCCATACACATTCTCTTTCTATGTTGTCATACAACTTATCAATTATAACCTTATCATGTACGACCTGTCTTTTTAATAACCTCGTGTATTCATATGCTATTGTGTTAATTTTGTTTTAAAAAATGGCAAAACTAAGCAAAAAAACGAAAACATTCAGCATTTCTGGAATAACGTTTGGTTTCGTATGTAATGCGAGAACTATCAACGAGTTTCATTATGCAAGGTAGAGTTCTCTAAACAAGATACTGCTGAAACGATGTCACGTTCGTCTCAGCGAATAACCACCACTTGCCCACTGTGCTGCTTTTCCACCGAATTATGTCGTGAAAAAATAACAAAAACGTTTTGCAAAACACAAAGTACGCACGCAGCAGAAGAAGTTACTATTCAAACAACTTACTTTAACTGACATTATTTATTTATTGGTACTGCTCTCCTACCCATATGTTTATTAAAATATAAGTTTTATTTCTAGCTTTTTATGGTACCGTTTCACATTTCGCAAGGAAGTCACCATTGTATCAGTTGCTCTCCGCCGCAGGTAAAATATTAATAAGAAAATTAAAGGTATATACATAAAAATAAAATCACTCCGTTGGAGAAAATTTGCAGACACCGGTGGTATCAACTCTCCTGCACAGATATTTTCTATGAACTCGTCAGGTTTCCTACACTCAATCAGACATAAAATCTCTGTTTAAGAGAGTTAGTAGTAATAACTCTCCAACAATTATCAAGTAGTAACTATTGATATAAATATATTTTGACACAATCACAACATCTTTTCTCAGTCTCACAATTAAAAATGTTAAATAACATAAAACTGAATAAAACGTTGTTTATGCATACTGTTACATAAGTTACAAAAGCATGTTTATTACTCCGGCAGCGAGTTTCAGGACGGAAGCGTCAATTACTCACCGTTAATTAGGTAAATTAACATAAGTTTGTGGCATGTCATATTAATATATAATGTCATATACTTCCGTTTAATTAAGAGTTAGATTACACATGTTCATTCTTGTGTAACTTTATGAAAACATTACATTTGGTTTTATCTTCCTGAATGTAAAGTCATTTAGATATAAACGACTTGGAAATGCGGAGTATTGTTCACAGTTAAAATTCTTCAAGATACTTCTATAGACGGAAGCACAGCTATACGAGATTGTGAGAAAGTCTGAAGATGTATAATTGTAATTTCCAAACAAGTCACATGATTTGATCGATGTTTATTGGTTGATGGCTATCACGTCACTTCATTTACCACGAAGTTGATGTTTTTTTCTGCAGCAACGTCGCTGTACAGCAACAATTAGAATAAAAAACTTTTAAGTTTTACAAAACATTTCGTTTTCATGAGAAAGGTATCGTTTGAACTTGCGTGGAAAGACAGAGAATGAGTTGGGGTACGTATGTATATTATCATTGTGTGTCCTTATAAGGTCATATAAATTATAAATGCTGAGGAACTTAATTTCTTTCATGACTCTAGTATCATGGACTGCTATGCATTTATGTTGAATAATAACTTAACTTTTCCATAACCCAATGTCTGGTTCACCCGGAAATTATTCAAATCTATATTGATTTTTTAGCTATTTTGCTATTTTCAGGGGTGCTAATAATTGGAAATAAAATGAAAAACAAAATTGGAAAAAGTCTATAAGTGCCCTGAAAAGAAAATTTACAATAGGCAAGAGATGTAGTATCCAACTATTATAGGATTATAGGGATACAGCATCCATAACACGATAAATACGTATCGACGCAGGTATCATCGAGAAACCCGATGCGAGCATTCGTTATATCAGTTCTCGTATTCCATTTTTGAAATGTACCTTACGGCAAGATATTACGTGGCGCGATACTTTTTTAATTAGGAAAGTTCAAGAATAGATTGAATAAAAGAATCAATGTACGGGTAGATATGAAATATATATAAAGCTGTGCTCTTTTATGACTAATAATAATCCGGGTGCTCCGAGTTTAGGATTGATAACACACCATGAAAGCTCCCAATGTAACGTAACAAATTCAAAACATATTGCTGACATCAGCATATTGAACAGTTTCGCTTCAAACAGGGTACATTCCATGAATCGTGGTTGCAAATTCTGATGAGTTTCAGAAACATACATTCGGATATTTAAGATCACGTGGCATCATGACGTCATGGACCAATCTTCACAAAGCGTATCTTCATTAGTGTGACGTCATAATACTGTAGTTTAATAGTTTTCAATCAATACCACTACCTGAACCGTGGACAAAATAGTTGAAATATTTGCCATTTCAGGACCCATTCATGTTTTTCCCAATTCCGATTAAGTGTTCAGACGAGAATAGGGGTAGGTGAGTGATATCAAAACACTTCGTAGGATTGTGTTCCAATGTCTTTTCTTGAAAACCGTTGTAAATTGTACTTACCTCAATTAGCTACGCGAAACAGGGATTCGTAACGCGCTAAAGTGGCTAAATACAGAGGTAAGCGAGGCACCCTATCCTTTGCAACCGTGCTGTAGGATCACGGGTACCTCAGTACCAAAGATCCCAAGTCTTAAGTCATTGGTAAACCGAAATAAAATGTCAACTGAAAAAATTAGAAAAATTAAAAGAATTAAAATTCTCTCTCTCTTTAATTAATAAATAAATATTTTTAGTTAAATTGATAATCATACCGTTATATAGCTAATGCGTATGGAATCAAACTACCTGCAGATTTATATGGGACGATCAACAGACAACAATTGGAAGAGGATATCCGTAATTTTCCTGATCTTTACCTTTCTTTAATTTGTAACTGTTCTATTACGAAAATAAAACCTGTTGGATATATGGTACTGTTCAAAGCTATTTAGAAAGTCAAATTCCACAAACTCCCACTCTTCGACGTCTCGATGTTAATGAAATACAGGTACATTTGGTGTTAATCTGATGTTTTTAATTAAGTTTGAAAGGTGATAACAATGCGGTTTATGGCGTTTTTAGACGATCTGGAACGAACCCTTTAAAAAACGCGTCGTGGGCCCTGGTAGCTATATTTTGTGACAAATTCATGCTGAAATCGCGATTACTATTAAATGCTTTCACTTAAATCTCCTTAATATAGACATATCACATTAACTCTATATAATTAATGGTACACATCCTGCTTATTGTAACATGTCTGTTAGAAACCTTTATAATTTAATGAAAACCAAGGAGGTCTTATCACTTATTAATAACTTTATTATACATTTCCAAAATTTACCTTCCTGGAAAACACAAAGCAGCAACGAAATAATTTATTTCAGGGAATACCGTCACCTCTAGAAAAGCCCCACAACCACCATTACGTTATACTGTATTAGTGTCATTATATATGTGACAAAGCTACTATATATTTGAATTAATTATTGATTAATAGTCATATATTATATATCAACCAGATCTTCCTCTCACCGGTTATTTATACGTAATTTCTTTCCTTCTACAGCCACACGGATAATGTGCAATGTTTTTTATTTTTTATTTAAAACTATTAAATATCTCATCCCTAACTTTTTGTCAGAATACAATGATGATAGCTAATTACCATGTAGTCGTATATTAGTGTTCTAGCAACCTCGTTCACAGGGCCGTTTTCCTTTATTATTATACGGTATAAGTGAAAAGGAAAAAAGTTTAGTTTTCTCGATAGCATAAGTAGATTGTGAAATATAACGCTCGTAATTGGCGGAGACAAATTTTCTTTGAACAAACAATTGAAAAATTGGAAAATTTCTGACATTTCCAGCAGAAATCCGGGTATGAACCGCCTAAAATCATTTAGACTTTAACTTTGTTATGCGCTTCTGTTATTTAGTTTAACTTTGTTATGCGCTTCTGTTATTTAGTTATCGTAGCGGTCATTGGTACTTTGTCAGGAATTCTCTTCATATCTATGGTTGTGACTGCTTGGAAATATTTTTGTCATAATTATGTTGACAGAAAGACAAAATATTCAATGTTAAATGATACAAAAACAGAAAAGAGAAGAAGAAGAACGGATCCCAGCTTTCATTTACCTTTTACATATGTGCCTGTACAACCACAACTACAGCTTAAGGCTAATGACTACTTTGGCGCTACGGTAAGTGTGATCACGTCGTACAGGATTAACCTTCACATCAATAACCTACTGAGATATTTTAAATGTTTTTATGTTGACTATTCAAAGTGGTTAATGACAAAGAGAACGTTTATTTTCATCTACAATACATCATTTTTCTAATTCTCAAATAACTACATCAGCAGTTTTTTTACTTCCTACAACTCACTCCTTCTCTAATAACTCACTCCTTCTCTAATAAGAGTCCCCTGTGCATTCACTCCCGTGGTAGCCGACTGACTTATGGAAGCCATTGTTTTATATCTCAATAAACAGTCATCCTACATAATAGAGATTTATTGTTAGGTTACCTAGTATTAAGTATTTAAAATTACATCCACACTGAATGTTTTTGTTTGTGCTTGATTGTTTCTCTGATGGAAGTTTGTTGTAATATTCCTATTGCTAACTTTTCAGCATAAAACAAACCTTTCGCGAATTTCCTAAAGTTCTGTTGCCACTCAGGAAAAGTTATCTGGATTGGAAAGATTTCTACCACTCGCATGCGTAAGGTACGCATAAATATTTACAGCTCTTCTCCGTGCTTCGAGGCGAGAAGCATTTACTTACAGCTGTATAGAAGACCTGCGTGATAAAGGTCCTTAAGAAGCAACTAAAATTGAATATTAAGCAATTATTAAAGGAAGCGTATATGTAATATCAGTTTCCATTAAAAACTTGCAATATTTGTATAGATGCAAAGCCAAGTGCATTCATGACCGGTGGCACCCCAAGTATTTATATGCCTAGTTATATTGTAAATACACCGCTATATCAAAAGTTATGGATGGGGAGGTGGCGGAATCCCCCCTTCCCCCTACTCCTGAACCGCCCCCAAAAGCCTAGGCTGAATAGGGTTAATATGAAATCACACACGTTTGTATCACACAACATGCTGACATTAATATATTTTATTTTGATGGGCTATAGTTTTTCTCTTCATAGTTGAAAGGTATTATAAAGGCATGAAAAGAAGACAAAGAAGTACCTTTTCAATAATAGCTCTGCTTCGTTTAGCTCGGAGAAGATTTACATGAAGTATTTCGAGGCAAGAATTGCTCAAGAGGAAGCTCAGTAACTTCCGGAGTCTACACGGACCCAGATGGCAGTCCCACTAATTCTGTTGACGATGAATACATTAGCTTTCATCACAGAGGAAACTTGGGGCTTCCAAAACGTATTTCATTGGATGAAAGTGGAGCGATGCGCACAGTGCAAAAAACGCAACGTGATATACACGAAGGAATGATCGAACATTTAGTACGGCAAGGAAGAAAAGGTGAGAGCTGTAAACTTATTTCTTTCTCTACGCGATAGAAACAAAAACAACGAACCGCCATAATAATCAAGGAATCAATGAATTAGGTAGGTCTCCCTTCCTTCGTGGATATTTTAGGGGCTTTTTTACTCAACATCAGAAGTCAGTGGAATAAGGACACATTCAGAGCTTTTCTTTAAGAGGTTTCTGACATGCTCAATGCTACCGGGTATTTTATAAATATATGCCGCCATTTACTAGACAGTGAAAAGAAGAAGCTAAGTGAAATGAATCCCAAGTATCCGCTTCTATTTGATCATGATCGCACGGGTTTGCTAATGGTGTGTCTATTCTTGTATTTGATCATGATCGCACGGGTTTGCTAATGGTGTGTCTATTCTCGTATTGGTTACTGAAGATTAGCAGACCTGGGCGAGAAGTATTCTGCAGCATGAAAAATGAACGTATAATTTTGAATCGACGGTGAAGTTACTAAACCTTTGAATCGACGGTGGAGTGACTAAGCTTTTGCAAATTCAATAACGATTTCACTTTTTCTATAAAGTTCTTTAAATGGATTTCAATGAGCGTGTGAAATTTAGGGAGATAAAATGAACGTCTGTATTTTTAAGACTGGATCATAACTAAATTATTATCTCCTTTATAGTATCTGATGCTGATCTCCGAAGTGCTAGTGACAAAAAGAGTGACTGGCGAAGTGAAACTTTCAAAACAGTAGACGTTCTTGATGAAGAGAATGGCAATATTTATTCCACAGCTACTATGGGAGCTAAGAGAAGGAAGCTAGGTACCCGAAGATTACATCGTCAAGAAAGTGGAAATATAATCCCGAAAACTTATAAAAAAGCTGGAAAAATTACCTTCACCACTCGATATTTACAGGAGGTAAAATCATTGGAAGTTACTGTTGTTAGGGCCTTTGATTTGGCACCAAAACTGGATTCGAATGATGTACATCCTTTTGTCCGGTTATACTTGATTCCAGGTAAAAAACAAAAACAGAGCACAAAATGTCATAGAAGCACAAAGGAACCATATTTAAATGAAGTCTTTATGTTTACTGAACTAGATAAAAAAGACTTTTATAAGCATATGTTAAGACTAAAAGTTTATAGCCTAGCAGCGTTGAAGAGGAACGAAATACTGGGAGAAGTAGACATAGCTCTCAGTTCAATAGATGTGGATGCGAAAACAACATATGATACAGATTTATTCTTACAAAGAACAGAGGTAAGTCTGGTTATTCTAATAGAACTCTCCAAGCTTAATCAACTTCGTCATCTGTTCCTTGTTCCCAATCTTCTTATGAGGAATATCTAAAAGAATGCGAATGACAGAACTATTTTATTTCTAAAACCTACCGTCATTCTAATTACCCGTGTAGCTCGTAACACCGTTATTATCGATTTCTATAGAGATGGAAATGACGAGGACCTATTTCTTCCAGCCAGATAAGCACGTGGGGGTTGGAATGTAAAATTAATTCCGGTATAACACAAAATGAAAACAAAAATCGTGTTTTTATAGTATATACAAGACTTGTTTTCTCTAACAACTTAGTATCGTCTTTCCTCAATAAAGTTTTTGAGTAATCGAGTGCTTGTTTGAGTAATCGAGTACTTGTTTGCGTGTTTATTTATTTTTCTACAAGATAAAGAATACTTTATGTGTATTAAATACAATTTAAAACCTGACGTAAGTAAGGCAATGTATCACACAGACAGCATAAACATAGCGAAAATTTTAACCCTTTAATGCATAAGCATACCTCCTGGTTATATTAAACTTCCCATTAGAAACTTTTATAATTTTATGAGGAACCAGGGGGTTTATCAGCTTTTACGAAATTTATTTAACATTATAGTTTCAATAATTAACCCCGTGGAAAAAGCGAAGTAGTAAAGATTTTATTCTTTTCCGGTGACACAATGCATGAAAGGATTCAGTGTATCCAGCTAATAACATGTATCACATATAGTACCATCATTTCTTTGAAAGCACCAATTGTAGGGGTCTACCAGAATGAGAGATGTATGTGAGGTGAAATTGACAATTATTTGTTTATTGCTATACATCTTATATTAATAATTACCCTAGTATTGTTTCACCCTAAATAGTCAGAGCCTTTTCTTCGCTATTAAGACAAATTCGGAAGAGATACATGTTTCAAGTATCTTATAAGTTTCTGACCTTTTAATTTTGTATATTCCCCTATGTTGTAGACTGCTGCCATTCTATATTATAGACTGCCTCGATGTTGATCTCCGTCTGTCACCAAGCAACATTTGCAAAACTAGAAGTTAATATCAAAAAAGTTGAAAACATTCCCAAGTCGAGTGTTTCCGGTTCTCCAAGTTAGTGCTGCATACTTGTTTTGTTATCACTATATAAAGTAGGGTTTTCGGCTAAGAATACTGTGTCCTTCTGACACAGACCTTTTTTTAAATGAATTCATTATGCTAACGAGTAGAACATGCACGTAAAAATGCGACAAAACGCTCTAATCTGAATAGAATCACCAGTCAAACTTATTAATAGCTGGCTGACGTCAGCAAGTGTTGATTCCATCAAATTAGTTCCTCTTTCTTTGCTCACATGAAATTAATAAAAATATTGAAGATTTCACACGAACAGAAAACTCGATAGAAAATAATCTATAGTCTATTTCGTTAACTAGCAGCCAAGTTAGTTGGGAATTGAACTTAAATCTGATTTGTCCAACAGAAATAGCTACTGGTAGAATTTTCTGTCTAGTCTCCCACAGATGAATTCTTAGGGAATATTTTTAATTATTTTCTTTTCTCTTTATTATCATCTTTACTTTAAGCTTGAAATTCTTACTTCTTAGATCCTTACCTTGAAATTCTTACTTCTTAGATCCTTACCTTGAAATTCTTACTTCTTAGATCCTTACGTATCCGTATCTTTATTCAAAGAGCATAAAATCGAGAAAAAAGACACGACAACAAAACGAAACAGTCGATACCCAGTTTTTAACGAAACATTCGAATTTGATGTATATACAGATTTTATGACACCGCTGACCAACTTCGCATTAGTAGTAACATTAAATAACCGAAGTCTTGTTGGTAAAGATGAAGTTCTTGGTCACGTGATATTTAGTGTGAATTCATCACAGAAACAAGCTGTTGAGCATTGGAAATCTGTTAGTGACATTCCACATAAAGATCATATGGCATGGTACTCGCTAATCAGTCCAAAAGAGCTGTGACGAGGGTCAAAAATAAATTTAAACAGAAGCATGAAATAAAATTTATATGTATAAACCGACAGTTAGTTATAATGCGCTCGTTATAATGCGCACGTGGATGTTAAAATTTACTTGAGGAATTCTATAGAAAAAGTGAAATTGTCAACAAAAACATTCTACAGCATGCCATTTGATCATCGTTAACCGTATAGAGATGGTAGGAACCTTTAACCGTATAGAGATGCATAGGAATCTAACTCTATACGGTTAACGTTGATCAAATTTTGTTTCCAAAAATCCAGTGAAATGATATTTTGATAATATTTTATGAAATTTTAACTTTTTGATTTGAAGTTCATTATTTTAACAGCGTTTTGACCAACATCAGTCATATGTTGCCTGCTGGCAGGCAAAACATTTTATTTATGAAAGGAACATTAGATAAAACTATAGTTTTTTTAACTAAACAACTTGAGAACCGTAGAAAAGCTCAAAAGTGGTAGAATGTGTTTTTATAT
>JANTOQ010662231.1:0-10273 GCA_027564595.1 Bythotiara depressa
TTTTTATTTTTTGGTTTTCTGACTGTAAAATTAACAAATACTTGTGTTGAAACTTTTCTTAACTTTGTCCTGGAAAAAAGATTGCATTATCCATACGACAAGAGAATGTTGTTTGTCTGAAATTTCAAAGAATTGTTGTTATATAAACAGGCTCGAAGTATATCAAGAGGCTATCAACGGAAGTGATCAATCAACTTTCATATATCGTTAAGATTGTATTGTCTTAACCCTATTCAGCCTGAGGGGGGGAGGGGTAGTGTAGAGGTTTACAGATGAGACGTTGGGCAACGTGTCCACGTGGAGGGACCTACCGTCCTCAGGGGGTCACACCCACTATATGTTATATGTTGTTTACTCCACTAGTCTGACGATATACATACGAAATATGTTTCCAAAGTATTTGTGAAAATAATACCAAAGAGTACCTTGATGAAAATAATATATTGTTCAAATATCAATCTGGATTTAGAAGCGAACGTTCTGCAGATGCATGTCTCTCTTTATTAAATGATAAAACGGTAAAAGGATTTGATGAAGGTAAACTAACAGGTATGATTCTCATAGATTTACAAAAGGTATTTGACACAATAGATCATGACATTATTTCAATGAAATTGGAATGTCTAGGATTTAGTGATTAAACAATTATGTGGTATAAGTCATACTTGGAAAATAGGAAGTTTATTATTAATATGGAAAAGGAATACTCAAACCCTGGAAAACTTTTATGTGGTGTTCTACACGGATCCATACTGGGACCTCTGATATTTCTATTATATGTCTCAATCTGTAAGTTATGACCTTCTTCTTTACGCCGATGATTCTTGTCTGGTGTTCACAGATAAAGATTTAAAAGTAATAGAAGACCATCTTAACGACAGTTTTAATTATTTGTATGATTTGGTTTGTGGAAAACAAGCTAGGTATTAATTTTAGTAAGGATCAGACGAAATGTATAGTTTATAGAACCAAAAAGAGATTAAAATCATTAGATGAGTTAGACATGAGGAGAGGGGATATTAAGATTAAGCAATATACCAGTGTGGAATATCTAGTATGTATACTAAATGACAGTCTTTCTGGTGAGTCAATGGCCTTAAATGTTTGGGTTAAAATAAATGGTAGGTTGAAGTTTCTCGATAGAAAGTAATCATTTTTAGATTTTAATTTCGGTAGAACTCTTTGTAATGCTCTCAATGAACCACATTTCGATTTTGCATGCTCTGCATGACATCCGAACTTAAATAAAAAATATTCTAAAAATATACAAATAGCACAAACTAAGTGTATTCGTTTTTGTTTAAATTTATGAAATAGATCTCACTTTGGTGTAGATGAATTTAAAAACATAAACTGATTACCTACAGCTGAGCGATTTAACCAATGTGTTTGTATGGGTGCATATAAATTTTGCAAAGACCGTCCCCAGCATATATGTCTGAGATATATTATTTTCAACCTAACACTCACACTACTCGGAGAATGGTACAAAGGCTTACCCAACCGACAAGATTATTAAGTATTGGGCACAAGGCATTTTCATATATTGGACCGAAAATGTGGAATAACCTAAGTTCAGATTTAAAATTAGTGAAAAAGGCGGATATATTTAAGCATAACATTAAATATGCATTTTTTAAAGATTTACACGAAAAGGAAGATAACATATATTCTAATTATTAACCCTTAAACTCCGAAAGACGCGTTTTTGCGTATTTATGGTATAATTTGTTCAAGAGCTTATTTCTCTTGGACGGAACGACTGCAGGAAATGTAAGTAAGGGAGTTGTAATGTACGTTCAGTTCCTCGTCTAATAGTGTAGTTTTGATGTCGTTAAAGTGCAACGAATCGCTGCTGTAAATTTCCCACTTTTTAACCCTATCTATTTAAACCTAACCCTATCTGTTTTTTTTAAAATAACGTTGTTTGTAGACATGCTATAACCTTGAAACTTTATGACGTTTAGTTTATATCTATTGGACACAATTTCAGAAACTTTCGAATACAAATATGTTCTGCTTCGTTGTCTATTAGTCACTTCTTGAAACAACCCATAATAAATTTTTTTGGCTTCTATTTTTCTACGAATAAAAACAATTGAGTGACCTGCTTTATGTTACTTTATATGCTAACGAGTTTGATAGTGGATGATGCATCCGAAGTATAATAACTATATCACGTGCCAAAACACCTAAAATTCGAATTGAGGTGCCAAAAGTGCTACAATTAAGAAAAAGATGGCGTAGGTTTGGAGCAGGGATTAACAAGAGAATAATCATGTCTCATGTTCTTATTATTATTTTAGCACACATATAATGCGCAACATATCTACAAAATATAACTGACAAAGTACACTTTCTGAGAGAAACAATAATAGATATTCTTCGATATTTTCGAAATTTAAAAAATATTTTAACAAATTTTGGCGCCCCATTGTACCGAGTAGGTAAGTTATACGAAACACAAAGGTGCATTTATCTTATCTAAACCACGAGGATATCACGCAACACCATTTATGAAAAAGTATCGTTCACGCGTTTCACATTTTGTTAACTTTAATGCATGTTACTACTTTAGAATCAGCTCGTTGATACTTATATTTAAGAAAAAGTCTCTACTTGACAAACCCAATAATAATACGACGTCCTTTCAAATATGGCCTATTTCTTCCTATTATTTAGAATAATTTATGATACAGCTGGAGAAGCAAGTATTAAAATTTTGATGCAATTTGAAGGATACGGACTGGTTATTAATATGTTTTTATATGGATCCCTTAATAGAGGTTGACAAAACTACGTTTAGTAAAGATACAAGCTAGACAAATTTCTGTTTTGAGGAATTACATTAGAATGTTAAATCACGCTAATGTTAGCATGTTATATTAAACAAATAGTGCCTATCTGGCCACGCCTATAATTTTGCGACGCCGTCGCAAATATGGCCTATTTCTTCAATTTATTTAGGTTAACTTATGATACAGCTGGAGAAGCAAGTATTAAAATTAAGTAACAATATGAAGGATACACACCAGTTTTAATGTTTTTATTTTGGATCCCCTAACACAGGATGCGCATACAGCGTTTAATAAAGAAACCATCTAGACAAACATAGGTCTAAAGGAATTGCATTAGAGTGTTAAATCACGCTAATGTTAGCAACATATTGAATGCTATAAAATGGGTCATTTAGGAGACACCTTATTCGTTATCTTTACTTTTCAGAAGAACTCGCCTCCTCTGAAATATACATTCAAATGCCACAAATTGGATTATTTGCTAGACATACGCAAGATTATATAAAAGTATCGGTCACGCCCTTCACATGTTGGTAAAATTTACGAATGTTTCTTCAGTATCAGCTCGTTGAAAGTTATATTAAACGAAAAGTCTCTACATGACACACCAAAAAATAATACGACAAGTTCTTCAATTAACCTAGGTTAATATATGATACGGATGGAGAAGCAAGTATTAAAATTAAGTGACAATATGAAGGACACACACCGCTTTTTAATGTTTTTATTTTGGATCCCTAATACAGGATGCCCATACTGCGTTTAATAATGTCTAAAGGAATTGCATTAGAGTGTTAAATCACGTTAATGTTAGCAACATATCGAATGCGAAAAAATGGGTCATTTGGAAGACACCTTATTCGTTACCTTTACATTTCAGAAGAACTCACCACCTCTGATATATACAAATGCGAAAAATTAGGTTAATTATTAATTTACGATCAGCTCGTTGATACCTACATTTAGCAAAGAGTCTCTACCTGACATCCCAATAATAATACCACGTCGTCACAAATATAGCCTATTTCTTCCTGTTTATGTAGAATAATTTATGATACAGCTGGAGAAGCGAGTAGTAAAATATAGTGGACATATAAGGAATACACACTAGTGTTTAATATGTTTTTATTTTGGATCCCATAATAGAGGATGACCATATTACATGAATAATCAAGTCAAATTTATGTTTTACGGAATTGCATTAGACAGTTAAGTCACGCTAATGTTAGCAATATATTGAATGAGAAAAAAGGGTCATTTGGGAGACATCTTATCTCTTATAATTACGTTTCCGAAGTATTCTCCCCTTCTGATATATACATACAAATGCGAAAAATTGGGTTATTTGGTAGACATATCCTAAGTTATGAAAAAGCATCTCTCACGCGTTTCACATTTTGTGATAATTCACGACTCTTACTTTAGGATCAGCACGTTGTTACTTATATTTACCAAAAGGTCTCTAACTGGCAAAACGAATAATATTGCGACGTCGATTCAAATATGGCCTACGTCTTCCTTTTATTTAGAATATTTTATGATACAGCTGGAGTAGCAAGTAGTTAACTTAAGTGATAATATGAAAAACAGACACCGGTTTTTAAAATGTTTTTTATTTTACATCCCCAAATAGAGGATGGCCATACTACGTTTTGTAAAGTAATTATGAAAACAAATTTAAGTCTTAAAGAATTGAATAACAGTGCGAAATGACGCTAATGATAGCAATATATGGAATCCGAAAATAAAGGACATTTGGCAGGCACCGTAATACTCTTAATTACTTTTCTAAAGAACTCGCCTCCTCTGATATACATCAATGCAAAAATTGGGTTATTTGGTAGACATATCCAAGGTTATGAAAAAGTATCCTTTACGCGTTTCACATTTTGTTAAAATTTACGCATGTTTCTTTAGGATCTGCTCGCTGATACTTTCATTTTACAAAACGTATCTACCTGACACACCCAATAATAATACGACATCGTTTCAAATATGGACTATTTCTTCCTTTTATTTAGAATAATTTATGATAGAGTTTGAGATCAAGTATTAACATTTAGTTGCCATATGAAGGATACCAACTGGTTATTTATATGTTTTTATTTGCAACCCCTAATAGATGTTGACCAAACTACGTTTAGCAAAGAAAAACGCTAGACAAATTTGTGTCTTAAGGAATTGCATTAGGGTGTTAAATCACGCTAATGTCAGCAATATAATGAATGCGAAAAAAGGGTCAATTGTGGGACACCTTATTTGTTATCTTTACTTTTCAGAAGAACTCACCTCCTCTGATATATACCAATGCGAAACTTTAGGTTATATATTGATTTACAATCAGCTCGAGGATACTTACATTTAACAAAGAGTCTCTTCTTGACAAACACAATAATAATACGTCGACGTCACAAATATGGCGTATTTCTTACTTTTAAGATACAGTTGGAGAAGCGACTAGTAAAATATAGTGGCCATATATAGAATACACACTGGCGTTTAATGTGTTTTTATTTTTGATCCCTTAATAAAGGATGACCATACTACGTATAGTAAAGAAATAATCAAGACAAATTTATGTCTTAAGGAATTGCATTTGAGTGTTTAATCACGTTAATGTTAGCAATATATTAACTGCCTAAAAAGGGTCATTTTGGAGACACCTTATTCCTTATATTTACTTTTTGGAAGAAATCGCCTCCTCTAATAAAAACATACAAATACAATAAAAACATATGCAAGGTTATGAAAATGTATCGTTAACGCGTTTCTCCTTTTGTCAAAATTTACTCATGTTACTTTAGGAGCAGTTCGATGATTGTTATGTTTAACAAAAAGTCTCTATCAGGCAAAACTCATAATTTTACGACGCCGTCGGAAATATGGCCTATTTCTTCCTTTTATTTAGAATAATTTATGAAACTGCTGGAGAAGCATGTATTTAGGGTAAACCATCCCTAATTTTTATTTTAATAATTAAGACACTAAATGAATGTGTTTAGGTTAGTAGCATACAAAATAATAAAACAAAAAAAGTAAAAAAAATTCAAAATGGTAGCCGGTTACCATTGAACCACGAAAAAAAGGCCTAAAATAGCAAAAAGGTGTTTACACCGGCCAAAAAAAACTATGATTTAAACCGAAATGAGTTTTTCCTAACGTACCAGGAAGTTCTTATCTGGAAGGTCAAATGTCATGAACAAAATTCATTGCTGTTTCTCTGGCATAAATAAATAAAAAGTAAACAAAAGTAAAAACTTTATTCTGTGAACAAGGGAAAAAACAAAATAAATTAACAAAATACCAAGTAAATACCAGTATAAAAAGTTAAAACACATTGAAATTTGCACAAAATCATTTAAATCCACATGTTTATATGCTCCCACTTCACTTTCAATTAAATTTCTTATTTTTCCCCATTGTTTAGTCCATATAACATGTCGTCTCCCTTTGTTCGGTTTGTTTCCCCTATATATATTCCGTATTGCAAAGTCATTTAAAATGTTTAACTGTATACAGCCTCCTAATGTATACATTCTGAGTATCATATTTACAGTATTTTGTTGAATGGTGCCATAATTAATACTTCTGTAATAACAAATATTTTTGCGATAGCTTTACCATGATTGTTCTGTTTTGTTTGTGTAGGAATATTCATAATAGATGTAAAGTTCTGAAAATAAGGAAAACTTCGACAATGTCGATATCAGAATGGCCGCAACATAATATAACAACATAACCATCACACTGATGATGTATAAAATTCTTCATGCGCATATATATTTATACATATCAACTTTTAATAAATGATACTAGTCCTTGCTTCCTTGAAAATCTATCGCTAAGGGACAGAGTTGAATGTACACATTCTGGGAATAATCGCCTACAAAATAGTGGTAGATATCGAATAAAACTATATAGCTACAATCATGGACATAATATATTGGCACAACAATAAAAACATAAAATTATCCTCTTTTCAGCTTGTTTTCCTTCACCCTTCCACCCTTTGAACAATGTTGCGTGACTTTACCAAACTTCTAAGTGCAATTAAAAATCTAAACAAAACCTGGTACTGAAAACAAGAGATCATGTAAAGAAAGAACTAGTCTCAATATGAATAATAAACATAGATCCTACGCTCCATATGAGTATAAATATATGTTAAACGGTTTATGTGTAAACCGTTAACTAAAAAATATACAAACCAGAGTTGTATTTTTAATATAACGGTTTACATGTAAACAAATATATATTAGCACAACAATAAAAACATAAAATTATCCTCCTATGGTCTTGTTTTCCTTCCCCATTCCACCCCAGAACATTGTTGTTTGACTTTACCAAACTTCTAGCATGTCAGGCAGACTCTGTGCTACCATAAAACAACATTGCGCTGGGGTGGTAGAGGGAAAGGGACAAAATGTTAGCTGTGCCAAATATTTTGTCCATGATTGTAGCTACCTCTACCTCTACCTCAAAAATCCCTGGCATCGTGCGCGAGTTTACATGATTTGTTTGGCTGCTTCAACTTCCTGATGATTAGACATTACTTAAGCATGTTTAAAAAATGATGGCAGCAATTCGGAGTCGGGTTGTATATGGGATCACGCTTATCCATAATATATTATAAATTAATAGGATGTAGTACACAATGATAAATAAAGCAAGCGTTTTGCGTTGCATATTTCTTTTACAGTTGATTTCCATTGGATTTCAATTAAACTGGTGCATGGCAAGCGTTGGATCGTCCGTGCAACTGTGATTTATCGAAAATTTTATGTCACAAAAGCTTCATATGGACCAATTAGGAGGATAGTGAAACTACTCCACTAGTCCAACCGTTCTACATAGCCACCATCACTTCTCTACCAAAATACCTTAAAGGGATTGCCCTCATAAAAATCAAGTTAAGTTATATAAAACAGCAACATTTTGTTATAACAGAATTCGCACTTTCTTTTCCAGAATCATAAATATTATTTGAAGAATCAACAACATTATTTTCTTTCTTCGCTCTCCTTCCGCTTCATTCACCAGCCATAACTGAATAAAACTGAATTTATTCTATGGATGAGTTTCACAGTTTAAAATATATATTCTCATAATTTCGCAAGTGTTCAGGATACGTAAAAACTAACGAAACAAGGATAAAAAGGAAACTTTCTTTCAGTAGTAAAACATGATTTATTCGTGTATTGCTGTGAACTGCGAGACCAATGTGAATAATTGTTTTAGTTACCACGTTACCAAGTTGCCACGGGATAAACAAATCACCAAATGCCTGGTTAAAATATTATTGCAGGAAACGTTTACCGAAGTTCGTTGTTTTGTACGAAAAACACTTTACAGAATGTTTTGATAAAAGCGTGGACACGAAAAACCGTCTAGTTTTCCAGAGATATCCTGGCTTCATTTAAAGCACTCATTGTTGCTACGAAACTCATCCCTTGTAACTAGACAAGTACTTATTAACAGAACATTAAATACCAACATTGGTGGGCCTCGAACTCGGAAACTCTAGAATTGCGAGCCCGGGTCGCTAACCACTGGAAAACACTGGAACGAAAAAACGGCTAAATGGCGCGGGAAGTCTTATCTGTATTTTTTTGAAAGATAAAACAAACTGGACCGAGGAGCAATTCATGTGCGTGATAATTTTGTTTAATCTTTAGCAGCCTCTGTCTCGATGGTCTAATAAAATCGTATCTACCAGCTAAATTGGTAAATGATACACGAATACGCACATTTGTAGACCATTATTTAGGCTAACCCCCACTTTTCTTTTTGCGAGGTGTGGGGAGAGTGGGGCATTAGTACAATGGTAGAAAATTTAATTGATGAAACCACACCAAGTATAGTCGATGTAACATTTGGTGTGCCACAAGGGTCAATACTTGGGCAGATATTTTTCAACTTGTATGTTTCTGATATGAAAATCAATCGGATGCCGAATGTCTACATGATGCGGACGACAGATGTTTATATAAACATACTATAATCAACAAACTTGAAGAAATCGTGTCAGCGATTGAGGCTGCTAAAATATATATATTTTCATCTTGCCAAAACAAAATAACCTCGTTTTCAATCCATCAAAAACTACATTTATGCTTTTCTGCAGTAAACAGTTAGCCACAAGAAACAGCGTCTAAGTGAAATCAACCAACTAAAAATCGATGAAACAACTAACAACGGTAGGAAAGACGCAGGGAAGATACTTGGGGTATATTTTAATGAGTGGCTAAATTGGGATCGTCATACTGCTGAAACCGTAAAATCGTGCTACGCAACACTATCTGTCCTAAAGAAGATAAGAAGATTCTATCCGTACTTATTAAGAAAATATTTATCTGAATTCTTAGTCCTCTAAAAAATTGCTTACTGTAATACTGTATACGACCCATTAACATGCTCCCAGCAACAAGGTTTGCAGAAATTCCAGAATTGCTGTGTTGCTTTTGTTCTTGTTAAATACTGTAAGATTAACGACGTTGTTAAATTTGCTTGGCTTGCAATAAAAGAATCTATTGAAGTCAACATTGCCAAACTGTGTTTTGAAAGTCTCCATAAGAGAACTGTCCGGAATACTTAAAGCTCAAAACGATGTAACCAAAGAATCATCCTCGAAAATGTATCGATACTGGATTGACGATGGCACACGATAATGTCATAAATCCGTACGTGTATGGTGCTGCAACAAAAGCGACCAAATGCATTACGGATAAAAATATATTTATAAATAGAGTTAAATGAATTTGTTTGATGTTGCTACTGCAAGGAATTTTTCTGATATTTGTTAACATTAACTCCCTTTTTAGTGTGTTTTTCCTTTTCTTTATTTGTTGTCATAATCCTGCCCATGTTGCTACCGCACTAGTGTCTATCTCTCTCTCTATATATATATATATATATATTTAACATATTTATACAGGTTGGCTTATTACAAACTATAAATAACGTCTGATATCTATAAAGGACCTGTTTATAATAAATAAGTTTATAAATATAAAAAGAATGTGGATAAAAATAAAATTATATTAATATTATATACATATACATACAGCTAAAAGACCAGTAAATAATGAACGAAAACAGGATACAAGTGGCTGTGAATAAGAACTATTAAAGACAGATAAACGGACAAAGAAATGCACTGTCATGCAAACAACAGTGAAAACATAAAATGGAAGTAAACAGATGATAATTAAACGAGAGTTAGGCAAAAATAAATGACTTGAAAAAGTGGAAGTTAAGAGGACATTGCCACTCAAAATGATGAATCCATAAAAATAAAATATAAGGTGGTAACAGGACAACAACAACAACAACAACAAAAATTATATATGTTAAGAGAGATATGCTGTGAGCTTAGTGCTAAAGTTTTCTAATGTTTTAAATGTTTTCTAATTTCCGTATTTCCAATGGAAGCTCATTATAAAGGAGAGCTCCCATAAACATAAAATAACTTTTTC
>JANTOQ010662453.1:0-10273 GCA_027564595.1 Bythotiara depressa
TCTCATATCCAGACAAGCTTCATTGCGTTTCTAACGACAAGCTTGTGGATACAATAAATATAACATCCTTTCTTGGTTAGCGTTTATGATATTTAAAGATACTTGTAGACAATTACGTATTCTGTTGTCATGAGATTCATTAATGGAACAAATAAATTATATATCACTCAAAATAAATTTTTTTTATCTTGAAAATTTAATAATTTACACCCCCGGTTTTCATGTGTTTACTTTTCGCTTCGATCATCAGCATGTATGGTGTTCAAATTGACAACTCTGTGTGAAATAAAATAAAAATAATAGAGGCGGGATTATAATAAATATATAGTATTTTGATTGGTTGAAATCGTAAGCCGGAAAATCACGAAATGCTGTGTTAATTTAGATTTTCTTAACTTGCAAAACACTCGAGAAATTCTCGTGCGATTATACATAGCTGTTATTATAAGAAGAAATCGAAAAGTTATCTTTTATTTATGACGTAAAGGATTTCGTATTTCACGTCTGTAGAAAAGTTTAATATTGATTAGTTTTGTGACAGGCATGTATAAATGAAACACAAACTCGTTGTATTGAAAACGCCAAATGTTTATAAAAAAGTGTTGTGGTAAGAAAATATCATTTTATAAACATGATGAATATCACTTGGAGAATATACGAGAGAGAAAAGTTTTAGAATAAATTTAAATTACAACAAATTAAAGTTAGAAATATAGATTTGTTTTAACATATAGCCATGTTAAAAGTTCATATTACGTTAACATCAAAGTTTAATACTGGGCTTAAGTTGATGTTTATAATTCTGTTGCTTGTTTTTAAAACTTCGACAAGCCTGGCACCGCACAACAACAATGAACACACGTGGAAATGTGTGCCTGTACAGCTCGAATTTTGTAGAAATGTTGGTTATAATGTGACGATAAATATGGAACCTGTTGTACGGAACCCTTACACAGGAAAGGAAAGTCAAGAAGATAGCAAACAAGAAATAGAACAGTTTAAGCCTCTATTGACGCGTTGTTCGAAGCATCTGCGTCTACTTTTATGCAGTGTTTACTTACCGTACTGTAGCCCTATATTCAACAAAGCAATAACAGCTTGTAGACCGCTGTGTCAAGAAGTAAAGAGAAAATGCATTGGATTATTAGAGACGTATGGTTTTAAATGGCCACACAATCTCGAATGTTCAAAGTTCCCAGAAAACAATGTTGTTTCGTCATTATGTTTAGATGGAGGAATTAAGAATTTTCCTTCGCCAAGTCCCACGCCAGTCCTTACAAAGAAACCCTCGCGTAAAACATCTAAAAAAACACTTCCAACTCAAACTAAGTACAAAACGCACATCAACACTCGTCATAGAGGACTTTCTTACATAACCTCGACTTACATTAAATGTAATGTATTATATTCACGAAATGGAGAGAATTACTTTTTTGTTGAGAAGCTTCAAGCTTGTGCTCTAGAATGTATGAAAGACGGTTTGTTTACGGACACTGAAAAACAATTAGCGGAAAAATGGTTGTCAGCATTAGCATGTATTTGTGGGTTGTTGGCTGTCATGGCTTTGTTTGTTGTTATGATTGACTACCAAGAAACTTGCTATCCTGAGAGGTCGATTGTTTTCATAACTGTTTGTTACCTGTTTTATTCTCTTGCTTATGTACTTCGTGTTATTTACAGACGTGAAGGTATTGGTTGTCAAGAGGAGAATGGGCGTCGTTACTTGTTACTTGATGGCTCTGGTAATATTTCTTGTGCTGCTACTTTTCTGTTAACATACTGTTTTTCGATGGCACAGAATATCTGGTGGGTTGTGCTCTCCTTCACCTGGTTTTTAAGTGCGGGAATGAAATGGAAGTCGGATGATGTGAAATCTAAGTCTGCTTACTTCCATATCGTGGCATGGGGCGTACCGTGCGCAAAAACTGTCGTCATATTAGTTTTACGTAAAATCGACGTTAATGAACTCACAGGCGTCTGTTATATTGGTAACCGTTATGAAAACTTAGCTGCGTTGCGAAGATTCATTTTGGGTCCGTTATTTACGTATTTACTTGTAGGAACAATATTCTTGGTGTTTGGATTTGTAGCTCTGTTTAAAATTTCGTTACCGTTACCTGAAGAGCAGACGTCACCTTCAAAACTAGACAGACCCTTGTTACCGGTTGGTATATATGCAGCTTTGCATACCTTTTTCTCAACCTTCATTCTTGCTAGTTATTTTTACGAGTACGAGAATAAAAGTATGTGGTATCATGATCCTGCATCAACTGGACCAACTTTTGAAGTATTTTTAGTTCGAATAATCATGGATTTTTTAATTGGTATTGTTGCTGCTATCTGGTTGCTTGGAGTTCATTTACCAAGACTATATCGAAAGTTTAAACGAACATTGTACGCTGACAATATGATGCTATCAGCTGCAGATCATCATCCTTTAAACAGTCAAGTTGGAACAAACGAAACGAGTATTTAGTATTATTTATCCGATTTGCTTATCAATAAGTCGAATGATTCGCGCCTATAAATAATATCTGAAAAGTAATATTTTTTGCTTAATGTATTGAATGTGTTGTTTGTCATCGATTGTTGCTGTTTTAATTGATTGCTGTCATTAAAAGGGTCATTTTTTTGTTGTCTGTCTCCATCATTTTAATTCTGGATCTCGTTTTTGTTTTTCTTACTTTCGTGTTTATAAAAAGATGTTAAAATTTCCTGAGAAACGTTGAGCACAGGTTCAATAAATATTGGTTTTTATTCAACTAACAGCTTCATACGGAGAAAGAATATTTGTTTACGATCACGTGACACGATATGTTTTCTCAACACGCTGGCTGTATATAAACATTTTTTTATTATTATTATTTTTGGTAATTCATTTTTCCAATACAGTGTTGTGTTCCTTCGCTCACCTGAACGGTGAATTCTGAATTTTTCATTCAGCCTGCAACTGTACCATAACAAATTAATTTTTCTTTTCTGGGATTTTTATTTGTTTTTTATTTCGTGCAAAAGATTTCCACTCGCAGAATTTAGAGAAAAAATTCCGTGCATCAGTGGAAATTCGGCGTTTAAATAAGTAAAAAATACATTAGCACCAAGGCTGTTTCATTGGCAAGTTTTTTGTGTGTGTACTGTACATATAATACAGAAAATTATTCTGCGTAAAAACTTTAGAAATTTATTTTCAAATCTCCTTATATTTCTTTCTTTCCCGTGAAATTCAGGAAATCTAAGCACATGGTTGTTATTAATAACAATTTGTCTGAAAAGTTTTATTTTCCGTGGTGTGAAAGATGGGCGGTTGCAGACGAGGAAAAAATAATCAATGTAACACACTGTTGAAAAGGCTTTTCTTTTGATTGATGCGAATTAAAAATATTATGACCCTATAAATCTAGACAGGGAAAAAGGATAGGGTTTAAGAAGTAGCAGGGTTAAACTATATTTGAATATCTTCAAAATGTAAACAAATTTAAATTTCTAAATGTTTTCTCATACGTATCTGTTTACTTAACCGCGATAAATATGTACAAGAACTCTGTAGCCAAAATAGAAGAATAAAAAAAGTTATGGAATCTTTAAAACCAACCCCCGTCTATTTTGAAATGTGAAAAGTTTAATCACGATAATTTTGTTCGCTTTGAAAAACTTTATTCTATAGACGGTTTTAATTAAGCACGTAACTTACCTTTAGTAAAGTGAACAATAGCTAAAACATAACAAAGTAAAATGCTTAATTATTGTAATTTTCACTGGATAGAAGAGTTAAGTTATGAGTTAAGTTCAAAAAGGCCTAACGCGCCGCAATTACCAAATTAGTGTTCCATAAGTTTTGCAAAAGTGTCCTCTCGAGCGAAGTCTTAAATTTTCCCCACAAATTTTGTTATAAAAACTATAACCCAAGTGTCCTCTCGAGCGAAGTCTTAAATTTTTCCCACAAATTTTGTTATAAAAACCATAACCCAAATCTATCTGTTGCTTAAGCTCACAGGCTAAGCTACCAATTTGAAATCCAATGCTCCAAAGTATCAAGTTCTTGATATTGACAACACATGCTGTTTGGTTTATAAAGATAAAATTTCAACTAAATTTTCTAACTCCTCATTTTAACGTCTTAAATTACAGTAACGTCACAACCCGAAGTAATCAGGTGAGTAACCGCGTGAATGAACGATTTATTTTTACTGAAGATAGTTTTTGTTAGTGAATCAAATTTTTATATGTAGATAGAAAGTATTTCTGTAAATATGTAAACTTTTCTGGAAGATAAAAGTAGTGATATGTACATTTTAACAGAGAGAAATAAATTCTAATTGTGAATACAACAAATTAGAACATAACAGTTTGTTTTACAAGTAGTAACATGTTTGTTTTTCTCAGTGATTATGAAAATATGTTGGTTAGTCGTTATTATGTTCCATTCAACCTTTTATGAACACGGGAAAGTGTTATGTTTATTGTTTCCGTTTTCCACTGTCACTGGTTTATTGATACACCAGAAATTTGTTTGATTTTAGTATGGAGAGAAAAACAAGAACCTGAAAAATGTAACCCTTTACCTAAATATACTTCGTACCAATTAAAAACCTGTTGGAAACCATGGGGTCCTAGAGCGATTTTTACCAACATTTCCACCAACTTTACCAACAATTAATTAACCACTGGTAAAAATAAACATCAAAGATCCGAGTCTTGACTATATTTACCTAGTCATTCTTATGATTATGGATTTATTTACGTGAATAATAGATACGGGGTTAAGCAGCTGGGAGAAAAGAGAGTTAGTTGCCTATATAAATTTTGCTCTTACAGTCATAACCAACAACCCCTTTCAGGATTCTCCCACCCTACTTCCTAAAATCTCTAAGAAAAAGAAATAAAAACAAAATGGCATCACACACTGTAAACGCGTATGTACATATTTTAATTGTACGTTGATCAGTCCTTATAAAAGTAGGTTATTAGAGTCTAACCAAAGACAGTGGTTGAAAAAACATCGGCTGTGAAAACCATTTGCTTGTTAAGTTAATTAATATCGATACAAATATCGAAAGTTTCGTTTCTTCTGGCATTCGCGTTCAAGAGGATGCAATTGAAACTTTAAGAGGCTAAACCATAATTCAAAGAAAAGAAAATATTTTATCTTGACCGTAAATGAATTTCCAGATCTCTATTTTAGGTTTTACAACGTTGACAATAGTTGTTATTTTTTTGTAGCAAATTATTCGGTGTAACAATTATGGCTTCTGTTATGTGGCAAATAACACAAAAAGCCGCAGGTTTTACAACGTTTACAATAGTTGTTATTCGGTGTAACAATTATGGCTTCAGTTATGTGGTAAATAACACAAAAAGCCGTGGCCGTGGTCTAGTAAACTAAAAAAGTAGATTAATTTACGAATATCGTCATAGTTTTACTGTGCTGACTGAGAACTATGTATTTTATACGCCCATTTAAAAATGTCAACCTCTTCTGACAGGTGCGCGAAAAACACATAAGTAATATGCATCGATCTTTTCCGAGTGAACTTAATTTCTATTGTTTATTCCGCGTAAAAAAGTTGATTTTTTTCTACTTTTCCGTGCGGAATATGGCCCAATCCGGACATAAGAAAAGAAAATCTGAGTGGAAAAGATCGCTGTATGGGAACAGATTTGAAACTTCTGTGACTCATCATTAGAACTGCTACCGTTAATAAGAACACTAAACCTGGTTATATTTCTTTCAAAACCCACATGCTTTGAGACAGGAATCTTTGTGTTTTTACTGGAAGTGTGCGGTGAGGATTATGGCCAAGGTTTGAGATTTATAACGTAATAAAATTGACAAAATTTTGACACGCTTTTGTTAGTGGTTTCTGACGAAATTGCATAGTCATATATGGTCATACAAAGTTTCTGTCAACAACCGCCATTCTCTTTGTCAAACATCGCAAGTATGAGGCCGAGGCCAGCCTGAATTAAGCCATTATTTTACCCCACCCTCGTTCCCAGAGCTTATTTTCCTTTTTGCTATGAAGGATGCCGTCCTTCATAGCTAGCGAAAAGGTCTGCGGACGAGCGTGATTTTTTAGATTTGCTTTGCCCGACCCAATGCCTTTTCTTGAAAACTATCGTAAATTTTACTTACTCACTTTTGCAAAACATGTGGAACACTAATGTGTTGTTCCAATATATTATGTCCACCATTAAGATTATTTGACAAAAATGAGGGTTAAGGTCGATCTACAATCTTAGTCTTTAATTTGTATACTTTTGACGTTTTATACGCATTCGTGTTTTGGCACTTTCCCTTCCGGTGCCTAAATTAACGAGAATATGATGGATGGGGGTGGGTGCTGGCAGGAAACCACGTAAATGTTGATAACATTCTCTTGACAATCTTGGAAATTGTCCTTATTTCGCGGACCTACTTATTTAATGTCACAAAGGGACCAACCAATTAGAAGGCTAGCTGTTCCTCATATCCATCCGTATCGAAGAACCACGGTCACTGTACCAATGTACTTAAGATCCGCGTCTTTTAAGTCGTATGTTAAACTGAAACAGTTTAGTTTATAGTTTCTCTATATCTGTGGACACCATTTTTTACCTCCAATAGAAATAATGTCATGTTTAAGTATTTTTTCTCTTTGTAAGCTTCGGAATGTTTTTACTTAAATGAAGGCTTTTTTAACATAACTGTCGAGATTCAGAACTGTGTAAAGTTTTATTTCGACTAGAAACAGGCAATGGAGTTGTTATAAAAACTAAGCTTTCTCGTTTTGCCAGCCATGGGAGGCGTCCCAGGTACCCAGTTTTAGTCTCCCCTGTAACTAGCTTTCTACTCACTTCCTGCAACGTATCAAGCAGCCAGTAACAAAAGTTGACGTGAGAGAAATTTTAATTTCAGTTTTCCATTCGAATTTTCCATACAATATTGTTTTAATAGCCTGATGGTTTGTTTTCTTGTTTCGTGGTGCGACCTTTCCAAACATTATAGTTACGTTGTTCGTTATTTCGTGGTTTGAAGTTTTAAAAAGATTTGGAACGATTTCCGTTCCTTTTTCTGTTGAAATCATTTCAATAGGAAGATAAAATGTTTAAAAAATATGTCTATTGATAAAAGAACTGTTTCCCGTTGATCTGCCCCCTACTATTCTGCACTTATTTGTGTCACCTGTCTATTCGCCCCGCCCTCCGCTTGTGATATTTTTCACATCAATAAAAATATTATCACTGTTATATTCCAGGGGGTTTTTGTGTTTTGTTTTAAAAACCTCTCGAACCCTGTAATGACCTCGCCTTCACGTTCATAATACATGATTGAACCAATGTGTGCGATAAGAAATTTTATGAAATCGTTTTCAGAAATAATTTATTGTAAATAATTGATATGTTTTCAAAGCAAACATTCACAGAAAACCGCACACGAAAAACTACAACACCAGTGCTGGATTTTTTATCATTTTCTATAATCATTGACAAATATGAAAAACGTTTATTTGTTGTCTATTAAGAGATTTGAACAGGTGGAGAACCTGGATACCAGGATAGAAAAGAGAGATGAAGGTTTTTTTTACAAGAATCTAAGAAACAGACCGCTATTTTACCTATATCGTGTTATCATAGCGATTATTATCTCCCTATCTAAGAGTCAGGAATGAACTGCTGTTGATAGGAAACTTAATACTAGACAGTCTGGGCATTAATGCATTTTTTTATCGTCTTTTTCTACAATGGGAATTTTTATTTTAAACTAAGATATAAAATATTTTCAAAACAGAACTGGTAAAGGAAAACAAGCAGACACGAAACAATGCAATAAATACTGAAGCAAAACATTCAGTTTAACAAAGAATCAAGTCTACCATAGCATTCACTGCGACAACCGCAGATTTGAAAAATATTGATATTAAGCCTTTTTACATATATCTAGAAAACTAGAACGGAGGAGGTTTGTTGGTCCGTGAGGAATGAATAATCCCGCTTGTAGTCTATTTCTCTAATTTTATTTACTCTCCTCACTCTACGTAACTCACAGTCTATATGTAAAGAAGCTTTGAGTATACTATTAAAATTTAATCGTCATCAGCGCATTTATTTTTTATTTTTCTGTTCACATCATTGAGCTACATTGCCTGGTGTCCCCCGGAAAATATTCAAATATATATTCATTTGTTTGCTATTTTTCTTTTCCCAGGGGTGTTAATAATTGGAAATAAAAGGAATGACAAATTAAAGTTGGTAAAAGTTGATCTGCCCCCCTGATCTTTCATAAAATTATAAGGGTTACTATTAGGAAATTTACAATAGGCAGGAGGTGTTCCAAGCATTATGGGGTTAATACGAAACGAGGTGTTATCTTTAGCGACAACTTTCGGAAGGAAGGACCTTTCCTTGAATGAAGTAAACAATAATTAACGGTTAAATAATTATAATAACAACAATAATAAAAAATATTTTCCTACCATGGTTAAAATATTCGTATAGCAGTGAAATTGTAATAATAACATCTTAATTGGTACATATAAATGAAAATATTTAAAAATGGTCTGCCATGGCAAGAAAGAAAACTTTGATTGATCCTACATTCAACAACAGGTTTTTCACATATCATCCTTCACGAAGCTAACACTTTTTTACAAAGGTTTTTCAGATTAGACATAAAAGTTATTGCTTTACTTTGTAGAAACTTGCGCGAGAACATTCACGAATCTAACGATTTGTGCTGTTAATTTTTATTCTTGCATGAAAGGTTTCAGTCGGGTCAATATGCTGATTTGTCATTGTAATTTGAGCTTCGATATGGTTATAAACGGTATGCTTCTAAAAATTAAAAAAAAAGGTGTATGCATATTCTACAGTGAATAGTTTATATTCTAGGACTAAGTTATTTTCTTTAACATTTCCAGAACTAAATTATTTTTCTTACATTTTCTAGGGGTTAAATAAATTTCAAAATCAAAGTTTTCAAGGGCTTGAAACGATCCTAAAACTCTAAAACTGTCAATTATTATAAATCTGGTTCAAATACACGCTTTAACGCATAAACATACCTCCGGGTTATATTAAACTTCCAACTACTTATTTAGCATTATATTTCCAATAATTAACCCCCTGGAAAAATCAACATTGCAAAGGAATGACCAAGGATTTGTTTCCGTTCCGGGGGACACTACGCATTAAATATTGGCTCAGACCATGCTCAGACACGGTGCCTTGATTTGTTCAATATGTTCTTATTCACTCATTCGAATTCTATTTTATTCGAACAAGTCTTTTCAATTTCAAAACATTGAACTTTTGTTTTTCACGTGATCAATCACGTGAATATACTTATTGAGAAACGGATGTGTTTGCTGAAATAGAAGTTTTATTAGTTGAATAAAAAAAGACGCGAGTTTATGTTTTTCTTTCTTGGTCCCTAGATCGCTGAGCATCGGTTTATTCTTAAAACTGGTTTTAAATGTTCAGCCTCGTTGTTCTTATATGGTGTGGATAAAAAATAAACTAGTAATAGTCGAGGCCCATGTAGTAGCAATTGTCAGGGGGTTAATTTAATTCCTGCTCAGCTAAATTCAAAAAAATAAAATATTGAACGAAATTAATACACAGCCAAAATATTATAACATCTCAATGGAAAGCTTTATAATTTTATGAGGAACCCAGGGCTTTATTAACTTTTATTTATTATTATTATTTTATTTTTTTTACATTATATTCCCAATAATTACCCCCTGGAAAAAACAGAATAACAAAGAAATGACCAATTATTTGACTTTTTTCCGGGGACATGCATTTAAAGGAACGAATCACCTACATATCATCTTCTGCTTATTTTGACAGAAAGCGAGAACGAACACAATATTGTAAATACAATGAATATAGAAAAAAACATTTACCTTAATACACGAAATTAACGCCATATATTAATTAATGCGGAAAAAAATAGCGCGGTTATAATTAATGCGAATGCTCCTAAAAAATACGTTTTGCCGAACATTAATTAACGCGAATGAAACATTTTTCTGAGCAGACATTGAAAGGTTCAAAATCTATAATCTTGCGCTAAATGAGCATTGATACTTAAGAAGACGAAACAGCTTGATGAAATGTTTCGTTAAAAATATATATATAAGATTGTAGTGAAAATATCTCATCCTTTTTATGTGAACAATTTATAGATAGGAGTGGAGTTTTGGGAAAATACCAAACTTTTTCCATGTGTATCTAAATTAACGTTATAAAAATTAACGCGATACATAAATTAACGCGAAATTAATTAACG
>JANTOQ010662564.1:0-2500 GCA_027564595.1 Bythotiara depressa
AAGAAAGAAAGAAAGAAAGAAAGAAAGAAAGAAAGAAAGAAAGAAAGAAAGAAAGAAAGAAAGAAAGAAAGGAAGAACAAAATTTGTATCACGCAAAAAGAAGCATCACTTGGGACGGGCGTTCGGTTTTTACTAATTCTACTCTCGTTAGAAGATTTAGAGCAATTTGAAATTATGATTATAATCCTGCTTTATCAAACCAATCAAATATTTGACTAAAATGATAACCTTTATTTAATGGTTTTCTAGGTTTGATAGAGTAAGCAACGGAAACGCTTAGTCAGGGAGCAGAGAGCAATTCGTTTTGGGGGAATGAGAAGGGACAGACCATTATAAAACCACCCTAAAAATGTTTCAAATGACTTAAACAAACAAAAATGTTGTGCTGGCCCTCGTGAAATTACTTGCTTGCGGTAGCGTACTTCCCCCCTAATTTCACCCAGTATTCCTCACTGATTAAAAATCCAGAAATTTCAAAGTTATTGTAGCTAGCAAGAATTTGAATTTGAAAGTTCACCAGAGGGTAGTTCAGTGAAAATAATGAAATTCAAAAGACCTTCGGAGATAACTGCTTGTAAACTTCTTTTCCAGGGCTCTTTGTAATACTTTAGGAATTTCTTCACGCCTTTCAAGAAAACGAGTCATATTTTGTGAACGAAGTAAAGAAAATATGATTTCCTAGGCCCTATAGAAACTTTTGAAAGTAGTCCACTAATTTACACTAACTCAGCCAATTTTTCGCTCTTAAATTGATGATGGATAAATTCGAACATTCGCTATATCGAACAAATATTTCGGTCCCTTGAGGGTTCAGCGGATGTTGACTGTAGAAGACGTGGATTTATATTTTGCATTACTAACACCCGTGTTTTGAGGGCATAAAACTATATTTAAGTTAAAATGAATGTAACTAGAATGAAAGAAAACGGGGGATTTAAAGCAACATTTATCACGTGTAAATTTGATTTTGTAAATTCAATTAGATGTTGCGGATTGTGATAGAACAAGGAGGTTAGAAGAAATAACAAGTGCTTAAAAAGTTAAATTATTCTTAATTCGTGACATTTTGCATCAACAAGAGATTAATTACATTAAACCGGGAATAGACTAATTATTTTCACGTCATGTTTACTTCAATTTATTCATGATAATCGACATTGATCGACCATTTTCTTGGACCATTTTTACTAGGTTTTTGTTACACGCATTCGCTTAAAAACCTGATTTCCATTATGATGTGTTTAAAACCTGATTAGTTATTTCCGAAAGTCAAGTAGAAAGGGTAGAATGCTTTTCACTTTTTATAAGGAGGACAAGAACAATGAAAATCAAACTCACTTAACAGTTCCATTTGTGAGGAAGAAGATATGTTTTCTTACAGCAGCTCATTTTTCAAGTAGGAGAAATTACATATCATCAATTTGCCAGGAAAGAGGTGTTAATCCCTAGAACATCTACTTTTGCCAGGAAGTTCGATAATTATCTTTTGTAGAACAGCTCAATTTGCCCAGGTGGCGAACAAAGTTTTTATGACCCAAAATTAATTCGTTAACCATATATTGCAGTGTCAGCAAAAACACAAAAGGGCCTGGAACTAGTTATGGTACCATTTTTTGTAACCGTTTTCGCTCCAAAAGATGTATTCAATCATTAACGACAAGGGTGGAAAATTTTATTCACCCAGCTAAAGTATTTCTTGAAGTTTTACAAAAATATGGTTTTCCAATAAATACAATTAGATCTAATGACATCACAAGTTTTAATGCCGGCTTAAATATCAGCTCCTCTCAAATTCTTTAAAATGAAACATCTTGAGAACCGGTAAAGATTTTCGCACCAAATAAAAAGCATTTTTCATCACTTTTAAAGGGCTTTACAATTAGCATATGTTGATTTTTCACGCAGGAATCCCTTTAATAATCGAAAGAACCTGAATATCGGAAGTTAAAGAAAACAAATACACCACACCCATGCACGCAAAGTATCACTCACTCTCGCCAACAAAAAAATTAGGAGAAAGAATATTAAAAGAAAAATTAAAATTTAATGTGATGTTAATTTTAAAATTTTATTTCTCCGCGTCACCCATGAAATTAAATCTACGCTAGTGGTATACGTTTCGATTAGTTTGTCCCCAGTCTTAAATTACCATGTAGCAGATTAGTGTGATACACAAATAAATTTTGACGTCATTTATTCATTTTGAGGATTAATACAACACTTCACTTTTTTTAGAACATGGAAGAATGGAGACTCACTTCCAAAAGTGTTTGCGTAATGTGGAACATTTCATGCCAATAATTAAACCGCTGACAGAGATAAACGGGGTCTCCTGGATCCACGTCGTTGTTAAGTCAAGGAAAAGTGCTTCAAATGTTTATAAATAAGAGCAATTATTACGTTTATTTAATTTATTATTTGGTCAGTCTTAATTAAACAGTGTAACGTCTGTAATTCGAATTAGTTCAAACAGTTGTTTCGGTACCAGAAAGTCTTCTCC
>JANTOQ010662564.1:7500-10272 GCA_027564595.1 Bythotiara depressa
GCAAATTAATTCTCCTAGTGGAAATCCGGTTTAAACTGAGGCCCTTTATGAATAGACCTTCAACAAATTCAAACTTTTCGTCCTAAGCTATGACAAACTAGCCGTTAAGTCTACTTTGCATTAGATCTAGTCTGTTTTATCGGGAAAACGGATTCATGACATTTCACAGAAATGGAAAAACATTAATTTTCCTATATATCGGGTTATGATATCTCCATCAGGGTGCCTTTTAAATAAAGACTAAGTCCTATTCTATGTTACCTTAAGCATTATGTAGGTGTGGTTTGTTTTGTTTTAAATTCAGTAAACATTTGTATATTTTGTTACTACTTCAGGTCAGAGTTTTTTGCATGATGACTATGTGATATTTCAAAACTGTGTAGATCACTGGAAGTTGATAATGTCTTTCGAAATTCGCAGTGACTATTATTTTACCTCAAAGCTTTATTTTTAGCGGAAACTCTTGTTTTCTTATGTTATTTATTATTTTATCAAAAACTACATAGAGTATTCAAATTTAGGTGTTCGCCGAGTTGCAAATTGTGGCGGTTCATGGACATGCCCCAGTGACGAATGCAAGTTTCGGCATGTTTACCAGAAACGAAATCGCCATCATTTCAAGAAAGACAGAAACTCTGGGGAAAGATTCTGTAAAATATGCACGAAGGCGTGTATATGGAGTGTCATGCAAAAAAGAGTTGTGAATTTGACGATGCTACTAGTTTTGTAACAGTGTATCATACAGGTAAGAATAATAACTAATGATTTTATACCGTGACTGAATCAGTCAAATTGATGCGTAATAATCGTGGTCGCGACTGCTAATTATATAGCGAATGCTATAAGTTTATATATCACTCACTGTTTAGCGGTGGTTGATCTAGGATTGGGATGGAAGAATTGTAATTTAACATGAATATTACCGTTATGGATCAGGGTACGGGCATATTTCCTGTAAAATGAGTAAACCTGACCCAATTCGATTTGGACAAATTTTTTTTCAAATTTTATGATTATCATAAATAAATTGCCGCTTTGTTGTTTTATGATTATCATTAATTTTTTTGTAGTTTTTAGGTTTCGTTGGTTCACAATTACTCTCATTTCCTACAACAACAGTGTGCATAAAAGGATATATTTTCTAATTATATTAATATTCCCTAATGACATGACATATTTTACCTGGAAAAGATCAAATAATTATAAACCTTTTTTGCCACTCGTATACAACGAGCTCTTAGTCCCCTCCACGTGAACGGTTTCGTAAAAAGTATGACTGCTCGAAACACGATTTCCTTCACAAAAGGATAATTTTCTGCAATTTTATAATAATTCTGGAAACTACTCAAGAAAACGAGAACAAGAAAAGGAAGCACAAACTGGGATATAGGGATAAACATTGCAGTCATCGATGAAAAACATTTTGATACATTACATTTTAAGAACTATTAGCACGGGTTATGAACTAACTTTTGGATGGGTTGATGAAATAACTTTTGGATGTAGGTAGTAAGTAGTCAACAAATTATATTAAACATGGGTAAAAGTTTCCCAATATGGCTGAATTCACCACTTTTGTCGAAGGTAGCTAAAATGAATTATAATCGTAGGCTTAATTAATTTCCACTTGTTACTTTTATCGTGGGCATTTTGTTGCGCGACGATATTTTCTCGCTTCTGATTGGCTAAGTCGCGCGATCGATGTTATGCAAAGAACAAAGAACTGTGGAACAATTGCGATAAAAGCAGCAAGTGGAGATTATGCTGTAAAGGCTTGTTGTTGTTATTTAACGTGTATTTTCTATTTAAGCTAGCATAGGTTGCACGAGGGCCTTGCCATGGGAAGAAATCTGGAACCATGACTATAATTATGGTCCAGATGCCCTTCCTTTATGGATTTGAATTTTTTGATTATGGTTAAGTTTTTTGAGTTTCTAGTAACATAATGAATTGAGTTTAAAATATAGCTTCCATTTTGCAGAATAATTATTTTTGGACTCCTCCACAGAGGAAGCATTTAACTATACAAATATATCCACTTTGTTCAATGATAAAAATAATGAATTAGACCAGAATTTGTCAATTAGGTATATCTGAATTGTCATCAAGTTTCCATTCCTATAATCATTTATCTTTCTGGATAGGAGTTTTACTAAATGATTAATATATTATCTTTAGGAATCCATACTTGCGAAGCTAAAGCAACTTCTAAATTTGCAAGTGATAAATTTCGACAAAGGTTTGCCAATAATCGTAAAACAACTCCTACACAAGCCGCTAAAGACATCATTACAGACGTCTTGGATGACCCGGAGTTACCTCAGGAAGAGCTGCTTTAAATTGTTGACTCGGTATTAGAGAGAAACAGGATAAAAAATTTTAAGGCAAAAGTTATGCAAGACACAAGAACCTATGGACACAGCTTTGAAGCTGTGGCTAACTTAAGGACGTTAGTCATAGCCAGAGATAAATTTTATATTTATCGATTAAACGATCGAAGAATGAACGGCGAACCTTCTTTTGTTTTTAAAACAAGAGGTAGGCAAATCGAACTAGCGTTAGCAATGGATCGACACAGTGATGGGTTTTTTGTCGTCAGAGTTTTGTTACTTTGACGGAACATTAAAGCGTTGCGCCGGTTATGTTACGTTGGTATGTCATATTTACGTAGACATAATTTGTAAGATGATAAAAGTATTTACGATGGAAGCGGAGGATGAGTCTTCAGATTCAGTTGTACTTGCGTGGAACCTTTTTAACCAAGCCATACAA
>JANTOQ010662675.1:0-10272 GCA_027564595.1 Bythotiara depressa
AAGTGAGTCGTTCTCAAATCGTTTCCTCATTAAATATGATTATCGTACCTCCAAAATTTGAATATTTAATTTGATTTAAAAAAATCGTAGCTGAATATTGTATCGTATAACAGGGCCTTAAGAATAAATGTTTTAATATGACAACAAATATAACAATGCATGAATTCGCTATCATCAGTGCAGTAGATGTCGTGAGTAAAGTTCCACCAGTACTATAGCCTTCCGGCTTTCGTGTTATGGTTTATATGCCTTTATTAGAACTTGTTTTGCATTCTTCTACAGTCTTTGTGACTTCAATATATAAATTTCAGTGAAAGTTAAACTATTTGGCAGTTTTTGTAGCTAGTTCCACGCTCCGGAAACAACTTAAAAAGCTAAATAACTGCTTCAACAATACCGTAGATGATGCGTCACTGCCTTACATATGTTGGAAATGCTCTCTAATTACTAAATATATAGTTTTTATAAGGAAATCATGTATAATATATATATATATGTTTGCTTAAATTTCAAGAGAAATATTTTGTTTTGTACAATCACAAGAAAGTAAAAGTAAACTTGCTAGCCATATTACTCTCATCACAGTACAGTCAGGCGCATTTCAAATCTTCACATTTGTGGATATAGGTAACTTAAGTTATGTAAATTTTTTAAGCTGTGCCTAACACAGAAGAAAGATCGCTATTCTTGAAGTTTACAGAACCAGCATTGGCTATTTCACTTACAAGGCACAGCATATCCGGCAATTTACAACGGAAAGACATGGCTAGGATACACATTACTGCAGTCTTCATGGTCAAGATTTTTACATTTATTTGATGCTCTGTTCTTTCTTATTAATTTGGCTTTTTTTAAATTGCTAAAATAAAATTACTTAGTGATGAATATAATGAAAGTAACCTGGAGCTCAGTTACTAAATACTCAAGTCTATTCAAGAATAATCTACATTCGTAAAACAATTATTTTCTCATATTGTGCTGGTAAAGCACAAACCTGTTTCCATATGGAAAAGCTGAGATATGAACTTTGTGTGCTAGAACAGGGTGATGTTGTGTATAAAAGTCTTCATACGCAGCAGTTTCTTTCATTTGAAGATTTGCTGCAAAATGTACAAAGGTCATGAACTTAATGTTACGATTTTCTTTACAGATGATTATATCTTTACGCTGATCTGGAGTAAAAGGTCTGCTTACCGTTTGATCTTCACAGTCCTAACCAAGATGGTCTATTCTGTAATTCTGTAACAATGAAGTTTCAGTGTTGCTAGAGTTTAGATCGCTTGTCCAAGTTCAGATTACGTCTATATATATATATATATAGGTTTAATTAGAAGGCTATAACCACGGTATTTTGCGGTTCCTTAGCACTTATCCCATTTCCTTAAAACATCCAAAAACGAGAATGGTCAGGAGCGTATTTGCGGTGGTGCTTCTGGTTGCTTTACACCAGTCAGAAACACTAAAATAATCAATAAGACAATACCTAGCGATAAAAGTGACTTATACTGTATTGTCGGCTGTTCGACTTGGCGAGGTTAAGATTAAGGAATCGCGTGTATCCTGTTGAGGTTCTGTTCTTCATGGAAAATCACAATTTAGTGACGTAGTAAATTAGAAATAGTCGTTCTAACTTCGGCGATTGTTTTGGTAACGAAAGAAAGATGAAGTTGTTTTAGATATAATTTGTTCTGTTTTAATTTCAAAGTTAGTACAACAGTTTTATTGTTGGATTTCCTTTCGTTTGAAAGATAACATTGTTTCTCACAACATGCACTCATTATTACTCTGTTAGGAGTAGGAGTAACTTTATATTTATTTTTCAATGGCAAAATAAATAGCATTGTCCGGACCTCCGGCGTCCTTCCCGGGCTATTTAGAAAGTCAAATGCTCCAAACCCCACTGGTCGGCGTCTCAATGTTAAAGAAATACAGATACCCTTTGTTTATAATTAAGTTTAAAAGGTCAAAACAATACGGTTTGTGGCTGCTTAAAGCGTACTTGAACGAACATTTTCTTCGTCGCCCAACCATGGTGGGAAACATTTATTAAGGAATCACTATACAATTTGTCACCAGTCACACGATTTTCTAAATACGCACCAATATGGTTTAGTAAAAAACCTAGAAAAACGAAGAACTTTCGTTGATTTTCTTGAACTGTGATGTCACAATGCCCATATATGGATAAAAAGAAGGAAAGCTAGTCTGTACTTCTTGAACAGCCGTGGGGAAAAGCACAAACCAAAAAAACTAACCAAAGTCTAAAGTAAATAGTAAGCAGTTTGATCCGCGCAACTAATTGTAAAACCTGTATATTTTCGATTGGTAGCAAACCAAATTTGCAATTTTGGCGTTTTGTCTCAACGTTTTGTCTCAGCACTATTGTGTTTGCCAACCACGCGTGGAGCTTTCAAGCGCACAGCGCTTCCTGTTAGTATTTGTTATCACCATACTTTTAAGTCTTCTGAAAAAGGACGGTAAGAGATCACCACTTTTTATGTCTACCTGATTTGCATACAATCCAACTTCAAAACCAACATTTCACTTTACTGATGCTAAACTCTTTTTTTATCTTAGATATGGCCCCAATATTATTCTGTTCCCGTCATTTACAGCTATTTACTATCAGTCTGGTTTTGTTGAAAACCTTTGCCTGTCCTTTGTATTCCGTGTATACATAGGAATATTTCAAGGTGACGTTTGATTATCATTGTACGTACTTGCATCAAAAGTTGTTTGTACTGCATATCGAAGTTTTTCTGGAACGGATATTTGGATTGCATTTACGTTTGCCTAATGCGTAATGGGGATAAAAACGTGGCTAATTGCAAAGTGGAATACTCTGGAGATAATCACCTCCATTCCGTATATAATTCTTCTGGCAACCTATATAAGTGAGACTTTTGGGACTCTAGGATCCTTTCAAGTGTTCCCACTTTTCCTTACATGGCGGCGTTGGTGGTTAGGGGCAGGGACGTAGCCTATGGTGAGAATATCTTGTATAGGAGCAGATATGTGAATGTAAATTGCTTCAGAAAACCGCAAAACGGATGTAAAATAAGAGCAATTCGTTTTATGGCTTCACGTGCAAGCTTGGAGATCCTGCGTATCAACGTATCAATGTATTTGAGGGAAATTTAAAGTTTAAAAGCTTCCGTTTGTATTCGTGCAGGATTTCTCACCTTTTGCAGTTTAACTGTTGTGTAAATTATGAATTATGAGAGTAGTTATAGTTTCCTTTCTTGTTTCTCAAATTTGTACCAGAGTCAGTTAGATGGCTGCGTCTTCAGGGCAAGGTAGATCAAGCGACGTCAATTTTACAGAAAGTTGTCTAACTAAATAAGAAGCTTTGGCCAAATGCTGAATTATCGTCACCAGTGAAATCAGAGGAAGTTACTGCATCATGCAAAGATCTATTCACGTTCTATTCCATGATCATTATAACGCTGTCGAAACGTTTAGCATGGTTAGTATGAGTTAGTAGTTTCGTGTATTCAAATTACAACTCCTTATTTGTCGTAAGCAACGACACCGATGCTTTACCGAATTGTTTATTTACTGATTAACGTTTTTATTATCTTCTTATATATTTTCTTATTGAAAACATTTTGTGAAATCTGAACATTCTTGTAGATGGGCAGATAAAACGGCGAATTAACACCATGTTAACTCATATGTCACTCATGACCGTACCACTGATCTTATTTTTATTTTCCAACTGATAGATATATGGAGACATTTACAAGAAAGTGTATTGTAATTCATTATATCATAAAGTCCAAATATTTTCATCAAACATTTATATACTCTCAAAATATAATCTCCAAAGCCATCTGTCTTACTTAAGGTTTGTCAATGGGATGGTATACTATGGCATATCTCTCGCATCCGACAATTTGTGTAGTAATATATACAGATATTTCATTTTGACAAGCTTAGTGGATATAACAGGACGTTTATTGGCCATGGTGTTCACCAACAGGTAAGAATGAAGGAACAGAGGTAAAGAAGTCCCTGAGAGTGAGGATGTGAGGCAGGTGGATAGGGAACAAACTTCAACAACGTTGTTTTGTTTCCTAAAACGAATTATCATCAATTTCCTACCGTAAAGCCGGATTTGAGATACTTCATGATATTTTGAAAGTGTTTGAAAAAATCATTCGTGGACAACTTATGACATTTCTAGAATAATTTAATTTCCTTTACTTTGGGCTGTTCGGATTTCAACCGAACATCCATAGTTATAACAGCAATTACTTACTGAAATGTATCAATATTCATATAAAATTCAAATAATAAACAAAATATTCAATTCAATGGAAGATTTTTACTGAATTCTACTTAAACCTTTACATAAAAGGTTTTTACAAAAATAAGAACGTTCCTGAGGAATCATTTAATTTTACCCCAGTACAAGAAAATAATATTTTAAAATTACTAGAGAATTTTGCCTGGGGTCAAAGATTTGATTAACTTTCTGTTCCTGAATCCTGTAAAGTCGCCAAGCTAAAACCACTCTTCCAAAAATGGTCCAAATTTTAACCTAAAACTTTTAGACCAATATCTTCGCTATTTTGATTTCAACATCTTCATGACCAAGCTCAATAAATTTTAACAAAGAATAATATCTTTTACTGCTATCAGTCTGGATTTAGAATGTTTTATTCTAACAATACTTGTTTCACATATTTAAATAACAAAATGTCAACATTTCCTTATACAATTTCAAAGTTTCCTTGTGTATACAAGTCTAAAAAATAATTGTAAAGTTTGGGAAAATTTTTTTATACATCTACACTGTAAGAATTAACTGCTAGTTTATCTCTAAAAAATTACTGTGTCAAAACGTCATAATTTAGAAGAACAAAGTAAAAAAACAAACGTAATGCAATTCAAAAACATAATTGTCAGGTACTTAGCGAGCTCTAAACTATTCAAAATTTACCACGAAGCTGGGAGGAACCTTCTACTCACTATTACAAAGTCTCTTACAACATTTATACAAGGTCATGAAGGTAAGCAAAGCTAGCTAAAAAAAAATATCGAAATAAATGGTGCTAGGTTTTTACATCAAAAATGCTGTTTGAGTTATGTAGTTAGCTTTTCAAAAACACTAGTCAGCTAGGTCTAAATATCTTTAAAAGACACATTCACATACTTACTAACTCGCACACTAAGAAAAGTTTAGTTTGAACACAGTCGTAGCTTAAAAATAAAAAAGTTTATGTGATAAGTGAACGTCAACATTTCACATAATTGTTCCTTCAAAAACTCTATTTTTGAGTAGTTAGATAGCTCAAACGATTATAAATTATACGTGCACATTGATACTATATGCGAAATATAGAAAAATTCACCAGAAAGCTAGGAGGGACCTTCTACTGGTACTCACTATAACACATTTACAAGAGGAGGTAAAGATAGCTCACAAAGTAGAAATAAATGGTGATTAGTGCTTAGCTAGGTTTTACTTCAAAACGCTAGCTAGCTATATGTTTGAGGTACTAGCTCCAAATTATACCAAACTAACCAGGGAGCTTGGGAACATTCTACTAGCAACATGTTACAAAGGGTCTCATGATATTTAGAAAAGCTTCAAAAACACTATATTTTTATAAAGCTAGCTCCAAATGATACAAAACTCTCCAGAGAGCTAGCTCACATGTTGCACTCACTACTAGCTAGCTACAACCCTCTGCACTAAAATATAAAAAGGGATAACATAGCAAAATAAATGCATTTCAACAGCCTAGCTGCAAAAATTCCCAACAGCTTATTTTTTTGGGCTTAAAATTAAAATCTGGAAAATCATTAACACGTTTTTGCTTAGCTAAATATCTTTTAAAAATTATTTTTTTCTTCCCAAACGATCTTCTCCATATTGTTATTTTCTCTCAACGGCAGTTGTCAAGACGTACGGAAAACAAACAGCTTAATGGTTTGATGGAGAGATCATGGAAAAAAGTAAAGATCGAGACATCATCACTTGAAATAGACCATGAAATTTATAGAGAAGCTAAAACCAAAGTTTCTAACCTCATAAAAAGAAAGAAAGTTACTCATTTCGAGAAAAAAATGATTGAAAATTCTGGCAATTCAAAAAAGGTATGAAAAATATAAGGACTATAGGCCTACCTTCAAAGAAAGACTCTCCATCCACTATTTGTTTAAATAACAATGGTACTATTTCATTTGATTAAAAAATTAATGCAGTCAATAAACTCCCTGTTGCCACTTCCAAATTTGAAAAAAATTACATAAAAGATTTCTACAAAAATAAGAACATTATTGAGGAATTGTTTAATTTTTCTCCAATACAAGAAAATAGCATTTTAAAATTACTTGAAATTTTTTACATTGACAAAGCATCTGGCATGGATGACCTATCTGGTATTTTCTTCAAAATTGGAGCTAGGGTCCTTGCAAAACCAATCGCAGACTTGATAAACCTGTCTATATCCTTGATGTCTGTTCCTGAATCCTGTAAAGTCGTCAAGCTTAAACGACTTTTAAAAAAAGGGTCCAAGTTAGAACCTAAAATCTTTAGACCAATATCCTTACTTCCTTTGATTTCAAAGATCTTAGAAAAAGTTATTCATGACCAAACTTAATAATTTTTAACAAAGAATAATATCCTTTACAGCTATCAGTCTGGATTTAGAAAGTGTTATTCTACAGATACGTGTCTCACATATTTAAATGACAAAATCCTCATGGGAGTTGATTACTTACTTATATTCTCGCTGGCCCGTATCCTGGTACGATCGGCATGTCTTCCATATGCGAGATAAGCGAAGCTTAAAAATATGCCGCTATATCTGGCATATTTTTGATCACGTGACCATACGATGCCAGGGCTTCCGCTATCAGAAACATCAAAAAGGAAAAAAGGCCCTAGGAACGAGGTTGGGTAGCGTAGCTTCAACTAAGAAATGTCCATACAGAGACCATGAAATAGCTTTGACTGAGATATACCACATTTTCTGCATAAACGTTCCCAAGAAGGTCGTCTAGGTCAGAGCTACTCATCAGTTTCCCTACGCTTCCAATAAAGCTTATCATGGTGTGAAAACCCTCCTAAACGACAAACTATTTCCAGATCCTTTTCCCAGATTATCCCTATTGCTTTGTACCATAGTGTCTGATCAAAAGTAATGCAAGGTGTGATAATATTCAACTCCTTTGCTTGACTTTGTACAAAACATAGAGTGGAATAGATGGTAGTTATATTGGATGGGTTGAGATCGATAATTAGAAGTAAGAATTCATCACTTTTTGGTAGGTGTTTGTCTGAAGAAAAAACATGCTTAATGAATCCTGACCAGTTGCAACTCGGATTGACTGGAAAATAAAAAATCCATCCTAACTGCATTGAAGATCTGAGTAAAGTTAAGATGGTAAAGTGAAAGGGGTGCTTATTTGGCAATAGTGGCTAAAACAATATTTTCGATGTTCCTTGCTCTTCTGCTCTATTGATTGGAATTATTGGCACACTCGTGTTTGTAATGATATCTGCAGCACATTTCCTTTCCTTTAATCGTTTAACAGCTTGCGATTTAATGGTATATGTATTAGAAAGGTTTCTTGCTATTATGCCAATTCCAAGGAATGTTACTTTTCCATTAAGAGTTGCCACATTATGGCCAACGTTATCTATAATCCACTGTATAAAGTAAACAGGGATATAGTTTGAGATTGAATCTTTCTCATCATTGTCAATGACTGATATGTATAACTGGTGACTTCCTCTGATGTAACAGTAAAGCCTAATCTTGAGAGCTCATTCCACAGCCATTTTGATCTAAAGGCGTGGTTAAGTTCTACTGTAAGACCAAATATAATTGGTGGTATATCTGAACGAAGCTTTGCTGCAAGAGTGATGGATACATTGACCAATGCTAATTTGCTTTACTTCCAATGATATGACTTCTTTCAATAGGAATAGCAAACATTTTTGAACATAAATGTTTCCTTTCTCAATATCAGAAATATCTTCATTTGTTGGGTATTCACTGGTGTTGTACTTCATTTCTCGCAGATCTGCTTTTATAATTTTTGCAGCAATATTATAATTCACTGTTTTTCTTGTCCCTCACCATTACTTTGTTTGTTTAGGTAAAAATAAACACAGGAACACAACTAGTTCTAATTTCTAATCACTTACTACAATTACTGCAGGGTTCAGATAGATCTTCAAAAAAATTTATCTGAGTTTTGGCATAGATTTAGATACATCTCCCTGATTTTCCTCAAATATATAGTTATTTTTCCCTGAGGTTATAGCTTCTCAAAAAGCAAGCAAGCATCATTCAAGAAGACCTAATACTATGGGAAAGTAATAACCATTGGAAAGGTTTTAAACATAGAAGTTTCAATAAAGCAAGTAACAAATAAGAAAACTCCACTTGGAAGAAAATGGTGAAAAGTACTGTATGTGAATTTATCAAGGAAAGAATAAGGACATAATTACAGGGAAACAAAAAAGCCAGGATCATAGTGAAGACAAATGGGAGAGCAAGCAATATATTGATAAAACGTCAGCAGAAATTACGAGAGATATAATGAAACTCAACATGTGGCCTCTAAAAAGGAACTTCAAAAAGTCCAATGACGATGTAAAATTCCCATGTTGTAATCAAGAGAATGCCACAACAGCACTTGTTTTAGATTGTAACAAGCAAACAGTATAAACAATAGGAATAGAGAAACTACAAAGTACAGATCCAAAAGAATGAGAAAAAATAGTAAATGTGTATAGACAGAATGAAATAAACAGAATACAATATCGCATTCCCCCACACAAAATATATCTAGCTTGGGTGGCGATGATTATTAAATTAACTAAAAGAATCATGTACGTTCTGTTATAGAAAAGAATCCCAAAAGAAACGACGTTGAATTGGTTGACACAATTGCCATGGAGATATCCACAAATACCTAAGAGAAGAATAGCAAGAATCGCATGTTGAAAGCAAGGAAGCGGCGTGAATAAACTAAGATACGAAAGAGGTTCTTAGAGAAAATTGTAATCTATTCTTTTGGTATATATAAGTTATTATTAGTTACCTAGTTACCGTAAGTAGAGGCTATGAAAATACTGTTTTTTGTGTGTGTGAGGAATGGGATATTGTATTCTGCATGGTATTTTTCCCATTCTTTTGTATCTGTGATAAAATTAAGTATTATCTTACAAAGGTAAAATTGCGGGGGTATGTGAGTGGTGGAGTCTTAGACTATTTTATGGTTAATAATCCAAAACTAAGACGATTTTATTTACTCCCTAAAATACACAAGCGCCTGGAAGATGTGCCAGGTAGGCCACTTATTTCTAACTGTGGATATTATACAGAAAATATATCAGCTTTTTTGGATCACCACTTACAGCCTCTAGCTCGCTTAGTGAAATCTTATATCAAAGATACCAACGACTTCCTTAGGAAAATACGCAATTTACCTGATCTACCAGACAATATTTTACTATGTACTGTTGACGTGGTTGGTCTTTACCGCAATATACCTCACGATAATGGCTTGGCAGCACTAAGGGTGGCATTAGATAAACGTAAAGATAAATTTATTTCTAAGGATAGCTTTTGTGACCTTGCAGAGTGTGTTCTAAAAAACAATGTTTTTGAACACCACAATATATATTTTATACAGAAGCAAGGGACAGTTATTGGTACCAAAATGACGCCACCGTATGCACTATTGTTCATGGCAGATTTAGAAGAAAGAATTCTAGAAAACTCCCCATTAAAACCATATGTTTGGTGGCGTTATATAGATGACGTATTTATGATTTGGCAACATTGGAAGAATAGTCTTAATGAATTCTGTTATACAGTAAAAATAACTGTCACCCAACCATCAAATGTAAAATCGAAGGAGTGTCACCTGACAGGGTAAACTTCTTGGATGTCCAAGTCATTGGTCGTGGAAACCGACTTATTAATGACCTCTATGTAAAGGAGACAGATACACACCAGTATCTACATGCATCTTCTTGTCATGTATTCCATTCGAAAATATCTGTCCCATACAGTCAAGCTTTACGACTCAATAGAATATGCTCAGAAGGAGATTGTTTTGACAAAAGATGTAACGAATTGGAATCATGGCTACAAAATAGGGGTTACAGTGATAGGTTGGTTTGGTCTTGAAAGACAGAAGATGTAAGAGGGATGAGCTTCTAGACAGAGTAAGTAAGTAAGTAAGTAAGTAAGTAAGTAAGTAAGTAAGTAAGTAAGTAAGTAAGTAAGTAAGTAAGTAAGT
>JANTOQ010662786.1:0-10272 GCA_027564595.1 Bythotiara depressa
AGTAGTCTTCTCATGAACTTGAAAGAAGTAGCATCAAGTAATTAAAGTGTATTTATTGTTATTATATAACTTAACCCTCTTCCACAACACCCGCTAAGACTGTGGAACAGGGATGTGATCAATATGTAGTCGATCCAGAGAGTAGTGTAGAAACAAAAGACAGTAGCGAAGAATTTGAAGGTCTGTCCCCACCAGTGATGAGGAATATGTATGATCAGTGCTGCTATACAAGTAATATAACCCAAACCAGAGAGGCTGAACGACAAACAAACACTGATGTAGATTTGCAGGTAATACCAACCATCAAAACAAAACCCATCCCAACGCCTTTCCACGCAGAATTGAAGAGCTATCTATTACGATCAAGAGCTGGAATTGCTGACAGAAACAAAGGAGGAGAGAGAAAGGAGATTATGAAGGAAAGAGTTAAACTTGAGAGAGGATCATTAGGTGTGAAATACCAAGCTAGTGAAGACATCATTGAGAGACAACAGACAGAAAGAAGAGACAAAAAGATGGAAAGAAACTGGATTAGAGAGGAAGAAGAGAAAGAGAAAAGACAAGAATTTAGAAGAGAAGATACAAGGGAAAGGAAAAAGCAATCAAACAGAAGAACAAAGAGAAAACAGAGGTAAGAACAAAGAGAAAACAGAGGTATGATAGATAGGATGGCAGAAGAGCCTGAAAGTAAAAGAAATGTCGGTGACAGTGAAGATGGAAGAGAAGAGAAGAAAAGTTCCACAGGCAAATATGAAAAAACAGATTAGCGAAGGTAATAGAGTTGACGGACGCACCAATCAATCAGGAAGAAGTGCTGACGGCACCAAATAATGAAGAAAGCTGCTGTAAAGTGGAAATAACACCTGATGAAAAACACAATGGAGAAGGCAATGTTGATACGACAATCAAGTTTGATCCTGACCCACAGTCAACAGTCGTGGACGTCTTAAAGGTGGAAAGTGATCTGTCTAGATCACGTGCGAAAACAGATGTTAATCACTCAATCACAACACCCAATGATGGCGAGCCTGGTAGTGATCTGCATGGCTATGCTGCAGTTGGAGAACATATTTGGAACTACAATGTACCAAGTCAGTTACCTATAATATATTACATCTGGGTTCCAGGTATTCCTCCTTACACAGTACCAGTGTACTTCATGTTGATGTGACAGTGGAGGAATTTAATGTCAACATGGGTGGTTATTAATGGCAACTGTACTTATTATAAATATCAGTTATGTATTTTGTACGTTACGTATTTAATTTAGTTGATATCTATGATAAAGTGTCCGGAGCTGTAACGAACGACGATAAAGAGTCCCGGGCTGTAACGAACACGATAAAGTGTCAGCTGTAACGACAATAATCACGCGTCACGACCTGTATGGAACGACGACAATCACGCGTTACGAGTTGTTAACAAGCGTGTTTCAAGCTTACACAGAAGTAAATGTTGCATGTCATCTTTTAAAGATAGGGAGAGCGTCGGAGGTTGAAAAGAGACAGAAACGAATGTGGAGCAGGGAGTTGCGAGAAGACCGTTATGAATAATGGATGTACACACCTTGGTTGTATTGATGTAGAAATGTATCTTGTATAAATTGTAACCGATCATATATAATATAACAGCATTAAGGTATTTTTTTCACTGATTCTCGCATTACCACATAGAAGTCACACCATACGCTGAAATGATACAAATTAATCTACATTGACACGAATTGGTGTACGTCGACATGAGTTACTCTACGAATTTTAAACATCGTAGTGAGTCAGTTTATAAAGCTACGAATCGAATTTGATCACGGCGACACAAATCGAAGTTTCGAATATTGTCCAGCATGTAACTCCATATTATGGATGGTCCCTTGTATTATACCTTTGTATATTTTATTTCACAGCAAACAAAATCTGTTAAAACAGACATATTTACGTAGATCATGGACGAAATTGATCCGAAAATTTGTAATATTCTTTATACAATAATAATTTAATTGCACTGAATTTCGCGTTTATTTATTTGTGTTCTTATGACACAAAGAAAATCTTATAAACTGATTAATATGTAAGAGACTAGATCTCAGATAGGTCTTCCATTCACAAACGTTTTAACCCAAGATAATAAGCTATCAGCAGCTGAACATCTGATGCTAAAGACGACCCTATTGACTTAAATCACACCACACAACACATTAAATGTTCAGAGGAATAATTTTCTCACTCTCGCCATAGAGAGCTTACAAGTACGCACATTACACAACACTGTTTCTTTATACCACAAGAGAAACATTCGCATATTGCATTTCATCCATCACTCGTGGAACACAAAACACATACCACAAGAGCACATTCGCATATTGCATTTCGTCCATCACTTGCGGCGCACAAAACACATACCACAAGAGAACATTCGCATATTGCATTTCATCCATCACTTGCGGCGCACGCGCACAAAACACAAAAACATGACCAATGGATTTTTACCAAGAATTCATCCTGCGGACTGTATCGTGACCGCTACCACTGGCTTTAGCTCCAGAATTAGAGAGCAGAATGAGAACAATAAAATACCAAATTGCATGCAATGTGTATAAGTTCAGAAGAATATAATTATTTTCTAACACGGCCACAGTTCTGTATACAACAGGATTTTTAGGTTGCTAAGGCTTGTTTATAATGTTCCACATACTAAATTTCAACTAGTAAGAAATTTTCATAATGTACTCTCTGGGTATGGATCTGGTAACATTGTATGCTAGTTACTACTTGGGAATAAATTGGATATCACCAGTGGATGTTATTTTTACCACGTTTTCTCCTTTTTCCATCAAGATATCTTCAATATTCCTAAAAAGTGAGAAGAAAATTGCAATATGGATACACCCAATGAAAACGAACCCTTTAATGCACAGCGTCCCTGGAAAGGAACCAACTCATTGGTTTCTTTGCTTTTTTCCAGGGGGTAAATTATTGGAAATATAGTGTAAAATAAATTTGGTAAAAGCAGATCAGGCCCCCTGGTTCCTCATTAAATCATAAAGGTTTCCAATGGGAAGTTGAATATAACCAGGAGGTATGCTTTATGAATTAAAGGATTTGTTCTAGGATACAGGTGTTTCTAGAGTTGTGTCGGTGCCGGCAAATAGAGGTGAAATATATTAGATTTGATTTCCTAAGATGTAATATTTCTTTCCTGCCAAGAGAAATTGGCCCGCTTCCTGGGAAATAGTAGCATTTTCCGGAATCTTAAACTGTTTTTGCACTTGGACTTAAGAGCATTACTTTCTGACCGTTAAGAACAGCTATTTTCTAAGAACAGCTCTGCTGGATTTTTCTGATATTTTATTGACTTCCTGACATACCTTTAAGTGCTGTTAAATTCGTGCAGCACAATTTTTCGCGCGTCTTTAAATTCGCGCAGTGAAAATAGAGATATTCGCGCGTTCTTAAATTCGCGCATCTAAAACAAATGTTTTAACTTTTGTTAAAAAGCTTTTGTGATGTTTATCATTAGAGTTGATGTTATAGAATACACATTGTGTATAAGGATTTCGTCTTAATTTAACTCTTTTTGGCTGAAATTTGGGAATTTCTCCTTTTTTGAAAATAAAAAAATAAGAGCAATTTGCGCATTTTAATTTTCACGCAGCATAAAATTCGCGCACCTCACTTAGGTATATAGATGTTCTAAGAGATATTTTTTCCTGACAAAGTGAGCTGTTCCAAGAGTAGTCTCAGGGATAAGTGAGTGAAAATTAAATAGATGTCATTTGCTTTTATAAATTTGGCATTTTGTAACTTAAATTGCCATATTGCCTGCACTGACCAGTATAATAATTTTCTAGGAAAGACAACTAGTAAATACACAAAGTAGAGACCAATAGGCAAAGGAACTACAGAAATGCAAACTAAACAAAAAGAAACAGGCCAATTAGCTGAATAAAATCTCTTTGTAATAGCAAAATGTTTGCATGCATTATCTGCATCTCCAACGAATATAACATACTTACTTCTTTTTATCGTAAAACCATCCAAGATTATCAGCAATCAAATGCAGATTCTGACACCCATCACATCTAACAAGGATAACACCATTTTCATAAGCTTGTTTGCTTATAATTTTTGTTGAACGTGTTTCACATACATTACAAGTATACCCTAAACGTAATTTCCCATCTAGTTTTGCAATGGGTATACTGTTAGAACTTCTGGAGAGGAGTGTTCTGTTGCAGTGGAAAGTCCTGAAATATTGACTTTTGGATTGTCTCTCATGAAGATTCTTGTAGGAACATAACCTGAATAAACTTCCAATGCAGGACCTCCTAAAGGTATTATTATTCCAGTTTTGGCAAATAATCCATCTAGATGTAGTACGAGTGAGATTTATTGACATTTCTCCTTAAAATAAATTGTATATATACACAAATTATCACTGATCCGTATGTTAAGCTAACAGATACACAGTACTCTATTCAACCAAGGGTATCCCATATAGCCAAATCTTGTATTTTAACAGAATATGTTTGGAAGAAAGCCTTTTTCGATAAGAGGTGTAACAATCTTCAGACGTGGCTGTTAGATAAGTTGGTATTGAAGTATTGAAGGCTAGGAAGTATAAAAGAGATTAAATGCTTCTTACAGGCACGTAGCAATATATACTTTAAGGGATGAAAGTTTTGCTAGAAAATTTCGCAGGAATTAACTTTCGCGGATTGCTGCTTTATAGATTTTTCGTGGTGATTTGATTTATGAGGAAAATAAAGTCTGCACTCTATTTATTCCAAAAACTGAACCCACAACTCCAAAAAGGATTGATCATTTTTATACAAGCGCAGGTAGCGAAACTACAAACAATGACACGAAAAGACAAATGTATTACAGTATATAAAGAACCAAAAATATTTAACATAACCCTTAAACGCCGAATGACGACTTTAGGCGTCTTTATTAGTTACTTATATCCCAAGAACGAGATATTCTCAGGAAATAAGTATTAACCCGTCGTAATCCACATTAAATGATGCGTCATAAGTGTAGTTTTGAAAAAATTTGCTTGGATAATTTAAAAAGAGCAAAACACCAAAAGATGACAGTATAAGAGTTTGTCATTTACACTTTGAACAAGATTTGAAAGTTGTCTACGGCTCAGTATTTCTTACATCGCTTTTAAAGTTCCTTGTTATATCAAATCAAAACATTTTTTATTTAAATATAAATTCATTGCGTTTTCGTTGATTATCTTGACCTTGTGTAGAATTGGAATTTTTTACTGATTATACAATTTTGTTCATTGTTTCTATACCTATTTGTAATTTATTTTTCCAAGTGAGCTCCTCTTGTTTCCTACCAGCACTTTCCTGAACACAGCTTGACTCGGGCATATCATTTTAAATTAATCAGCTGATGTAACACATTTATCTCGTGGAGTAAAAACACGAGCATTTTATTCTCATGTCCACGAAACTTCTTTTAAGAAAGTTTAATTGGTAAAACGTAATGGATGGAATATTGCGCATCTCGTTTCTTTCTTATTAAAATTGAAAACATTTTCGAGCTAAAACAGATTGTATTATGATTGGTGTATCGGATAATAAGTTACATGTATGAGTGCATGAGTTTACAGGATTACATAAACGAGTTTACATAATTCTTTTATGAGGACGCGTAACGTAAAGGCCTTCATACACTGGAAATGTTTCTGTCAACATACCCTGAAATGTTTCTGCCAGAAACATTTCATGAATATTTCAGGCTCAAAATATTTCTGTCAGAAATTGTTGCTCAACCTGTGAAATTGTGCCAAAAAACTAAAGCCAACTGCCTGAACAATTTAGAGAAACATTTTATCCAGCAAGACCCAGTTTTGTACGTCCAGCGCTCTCTGTTGTTTTCTTTAAGATATCTACCATTTTTCTATGCACAAGACACTAGCAGACATGGGGATAAACAGGAAAAGAAATATATCTACCGTTAACAGTTATTAAAAATTGTTTGTAGGGGTTGCTACACGCACTAAAACACAGTGAAAATTTTTTTTCAAAAGATCATGCAAGATCACAAGCCACGTATTGTCGGTATCTTTGATAATATTTCATGTGAAATACTTTATAATCTTTCCTTGCAGTCTTTCAGGATATTTCAAAGGATCTGTACATTAGAAATTTGTCTGTCGACATACTGTAACAGAAATGTTTCAGGGTATGTTGACATAAATATTTCCAGTGTATGAAGGCCTTAAGAAATAAAAACAAACCATGAAAAAGAAAAATACAAAGGCATACTTTGTTTTAAAATATATATTTTTAAGTTGACAAAAATGCACCGCTTCTATGACTCGTTCGGGTTCAAATTGATGAGGGAAGACGCTATTTCTTCTTGGTCTTCATCGCTAGAGGAAAGGGAAGCTGAGCTTTCTTATTCCTCAAATAAAAATTTGTGTTCACATTAAAATTACCACTAAATAAGGTTTATTTCAAGAGCCTGTTTAAAACTTGTGGTTCACGTGTCTCTTAGGATTTTGCTGTCAACAATGACGTCACAAAATTTATTTGATTAGCTGCTTTTGCGCGGTCCGCAAAAATTGAAAGTTTGCAGCATTACTGCTAAAAACAGAAAATCACTAGAAATAAGAAAATAATTGTTCTTTATCAATTTTAAGGTGCTGAATCTGAATTTTTTGTTTTTAGGAATGATTTTTTTTCACGACAACATTCCTTTAATGCTTCGACAAAGATTGGAATAAAAACAGTAACATGACAGATACAGTAATCCACTAGTTAAGAAAAACTCCAAGTAACATAAACAAGTTTTTAGATCAACAGTGAGATTGAATATATACCTTGCAATTGTTATGCCACATTTTCACTCCGGCATGAGCTTGTGTGGCTCCTTTTGGATTGAGCACACTTGATAAAAAATTGCAAGAGGTCAGAACCTTTATTGGGAGGGAAAGTGATTTTACAATTCATAAATTGATTGGAATAAACGATTCAATTCTTATTTTTAAAGCACTGAATCAACTTGCTCCAGACCACATGTGCACAAAATTTAATTAGGCAAAAAACTGCCAAACTCATAACACAAGAGGAGCTTCCAAAAATAATTCCATTTCCATATTCCATTTCTATATGGTTAACATTAACACCAATCTCTCTCTCCAAAAACAGTGTTCTGACATTTTATGTGATACAAGGAAATAAAGTTACCATTTTTATCTTTGCAATCATAAGTAACAGAAAGAAAATGTGTCACCTATTCTATGCCCCATTACCCCGGTGCTATATATTAAAAAAAAAAATTAAATGACATCAGGGTTAAATTTTTGTCTGTTTTATCTAGGTGCAAATTTTGTTAACTGACAGCTAGAAAGCCTTGTACGTTCTTTCTGTTCCTACTATATCTAGGAATAAACTACTACTACTACTGGCACATGGCTGGAAGTACAACATTATTATTATGATGATGATTCACTCTGCACTCTGATTAGAAAACAACAGTAGCACCACACCACTGAGGTTTTTCTTAAAAAGAAATATGTACCCCCTGAAAGTGTTCAATAAATTAATTGTTGCTAACATTGAATATATATTATATAGTGTATCTTGATAACCCTTTCCCTTCTTCACTTTAACGAATAAATACTGTTATATAAAGTATGAAAATACATCTTGTCTTTAGAGCTACTGTACTGTATATACATGCTACTGTACTGTATATACATACCCATTGTGGGTATTTTTAATCTCATACCCTTCAAAACCAGTTTTGTTTTAGAAGCAACTGTTTTAAACAACACATTTACATTCAACAGTGCCAAAAATTATTTGCAACTGATAAGGCACACCTTAAAAATAATCTTTGTTTTTATATAAGGTCCTGTATGTTGTTTCCCTTTAGAAAAATGTCTTTATTCAAGCTATTATGATTTAAAATTTGAATGAAATATTCAAAAATAAAAAAATAAATCCTAAAATTTGATTGATAACGAATAATTTTTTGCTGATTTTTGCACTTTACTCAATCTTGCATGCTCCCAAGCAAGTTTATTATATAAAAGAAGATTATCTTTAATATTATTAGATGTATTACAGTTATGTACTACATAATATAAAAACCAAACAAACTCATGGCCTCTTAAAGTATTACAGAAAATTAATGGTAGATTGAAATTTCTTTATAGAAAACAATCATTTTTGGATTCTAATTTTCACAGAACTCTTTTAACGCTTTGGACCAACCACTTTTTGATTATGCATGTTCAGCTTGGTACCCAAATTTGAATAAGAAACTTCTAAAAAAATACAGACAGCACAAAACAAATGTATTCGCTTTTGTTTAAATTTGGAAAACAGAACTCACATACTGTAGTGATAGTGAGTATATATATTTTATGTGGCTACATAGCCTCCATAATTTCGTGGCATATAGCCTGTCTATTGTTTCCAGGAGGGGCCACGCACGAAGTCCTGGTTAGCATTTAAAGTACCCATTTGTGCTACGAATTTCATTCCTCAACTCTATGAGTCAGAGATGTGACTCGCTTAACCAGACAACTCCACTAGGAACATTGACCGGAGTATGAATTGAACTCTGTACCTCTGTGTTGCAAACCGAAGATGCTACCACTTGGCCAATGCTCCTGACACATTGGCACTAACGAGTTCAAAATTATAAATTGGCTCCCAACTGTAGATAGATTTAACCAGTATGTATGTGTGAGTGCGTACAAATTTTGCAATGATCTCTCCCCAACTTATATGTCTGATATATATTCCGTAAAAAGTATTGCTCATTACACTAGAAATGAACCCAAATTCTTACAGCCTACTAGACTAAATTACAATGGACTCCTATAGATATTCTATATTTATATATATTTATACTACTACTGACGAACAGAAGAAGCTGTTCAGTTGAAGATCAGTTTAACCCTATTCAGCCTAGACTTTTTGGGGCGGTTCAGGACTAGGGGATTCCCCCCTCCATAACTTTTGATATAGACATGCAATAACAATATAACTTGGCACATAAATACTTGGAGACAACACAAAATGTTTGGTCAAAAAATTATTTTAATGATGTCATCACTGTGCTGATAACGTCATCAAACACATTTTTGCCTATTTGTCACCAAGCATAGGGTTCTCGTCTTCAAAGGTTTATGTAGTTTGTTTATTTGACTGCAAAATTTCCCTTTTTTAACAATTCAGTTATAGTTTGCAGACATTTTTTTCATTTACAAATGATGAACATGTCAACCCAATACACTAGAGGCCCTGCTGACAATCAATCGTTTCCATTTAGAATTTGATGAAAAGGTGTTCGAATATGTGCAGGTCGGAATATCTATAGGAGTCCATTGTAATTTAGTCTAGTAGGCTGTAAGAATTTGGGTTCATTTCTAGTGTATCCTACTAGACTATCAAAGAATGGACAAAAGGCTTTTTCATATACATGGTTCCACAACTGTGGAATGGTCTTAATTCAGACTTAAAATTAGCTGGTAACAGAACCAATTTTAACCATACAGTAATATTAAAAAGAAATTCTTTGCAAATCTACAGAAAAGAGAAAATTATATTTATCTTTCCTAAAATATCTATATACGTATGTAATCTTCAATTTTACAAAATATATAATATTTTTTAGTTTTAAATGTTATCCCTGTACTGTAATGGGGAATATTATGTAAATAGGGATTTTATCAACCCTTCAATATTCCCTGCCGCACTAGTATAAGGATAATTTATTACTATCATTTTATTTATGATTTCATATTCATTTTTTTTATGCTGTTTTGTTTGAAATTTATGGGTAGGAGGAAAAAGCAGGGTACCCCGCGTGGACCCCCACATAGGGTACTCAGTAGGGTACCTTAAATCTTTGTTTCCTAACGATCTGTACAATATAAAATTTGAATTTCATTTATTTAGTACATAAGGTGTTAAATTAGATCTATTTCTAACCAAGTTTTATGTATTGTACCAATATTTTGTTTCTTTACTTGTCCCCAGAAAAAATAGCGTCTTCGTTTTAAAACAACCTGCCATCTTGTACAAATTTACCTCGCACATCGTCAAATTTACAGACCAGAGCCATGAGCACACTTTCTGAGAATATTTTCGTAAAATAAAATAATCTGTGGGAGGGGGGCAGGGGTGCTAAATGTATTTAATGCGGTAAGCATGGAGAGTTGACTTGCGCGAATATTAGACGGTGATGTGCCCAAATTTAAAGAAAATAACAGAAGCCTTGCGAAAAAACGATATTG
>JANTOQ010663119.1:0-19280 GCA_027564595.1 Bythotiara depressa
ATAAACACAATAGTTTATTGGGAAACTAAAAAATATGTAATAATTTGAGGCAATAATTACTTTCAATGCGTAATTATCTTGGAAATTCCCAACACGCGCGTTGAACAATGACCGAACTTTTAACTAACTGCGGCCTTATAGTACATGCAATTATGGTCAGCAAACGTTCAAAAATTATTTTGACGTACATATTCGTACGTGCCTCTAAAAATATTTGTACGAGCTTCCCACATTTTTAGGATATGTAATAACGCAAGTACGCCTATTTGTCCAGCCCTGGAAGTTTTAGACCCATTTTGTTCAAAGCTTCCTAAAAAGAATTCCAGACACAATAGGAAATTCTTATATTACTTTTAATACAATGGAAATTGTTTTTATTTGGAAAATAACACACAGTGAAAATCTTGCTATTTACTTAGTAGTGCAGTGCTGTTTATTTAAAGAAAGTCTCATTTGAATAAGGAGGCATAGGGCCCAATGTCAAAGAAATAATAAAAAGTATTTTCACATCAAGTTATTATTCCCATAAAAACAAACGTATTTCAACCAATTATATCCTTATCTCAGTTACTAAAACCTGGATTATATTTCATCAGATAATTGTAATATTGACAGGTTTTGTAGACTGTTGATTTCATGTGTTTTTAGTTGAATTATTATGACATTTAATGGTTTCAATATATTGGTTTGCAGTAAATAGTTGTTATGCTTAGTTTTATTTAAATTAATAATATAAACAACAATATAGAATATGAAGAATAAATGACTGGAGATGGAACATTACAAATGGAACACCACAAACACATTTTTTGGAGAAACTTATTTTATTGGTAGAGAGTTTTTGAGGTGAATATTTGGTGATGAAGAATAGTGTTACCCTCCTGGTGCTCAAAATTAAAAATGTTATAAAAAAGTTTCTGGCAAACAGTCAAGCTTTTAATTAATTATTTTAATTTATTATTAAAGTAGTAGCAGATAGATGCAAGCTATGAATAAAACAGATTATTAAGGAGTTAAAACAATTTTTTGAATTATTTATGAAAAGATGGTGATTAGTAGAAATTACCAGCTGCAGACCATCCACTGGTAACAACCTGGGTTATGTTATTAAGAAATTTTTTAATATGTAAAACTTCCAGGGTTAATATAATGTCTTAAATAAAAAATGTGATATTAAAAAGAAATATAAATTATTCATATTTATTGAAAAATAATTATTGTTTAAATAGATGTTTGATGATGCTATGAGTCTTATGGTTTTGTACTTATGACTTTAATTTGATTTGGATATATGATGCTATGATTTTGTAGTGTAGAATAGTTTAATAAGAGTAAATCAAATTCATAAGCTAACTGTAATCTTTGGCAAAATAGAGCATAATTTCCTGCTATTAGGCATTGTTATTTTATAGCACCAGAGTAGCAGAATGGCAGTTGATGTTGATGAGAAATGAGGCAAGCGAGGCACCTCTTTATCTAACCATATTGGGCAACCATATTGATTTCAGTACCAGAGTACCTAACACCTGCATGTCATAAGTTATACATGAACTGAAACATTGTTTATATCTTTTGAGACTTTTCAGGAAAATTGCACCCTCATGCCATTATATGTGAGGATATACCCCGATCATAAGAAGACAGTTTACATTAACAATACCTCCTGGAGCCTGTAAAAACTTATGTTAACCCTTTAATGCATAAGCATACCTCCTGGTTATATTAAACTTCCCATTGGAAACCTTTATAATTTCATGAGGAACCAGGGTGTCTAATCAGCTTTTACCAAACTTATTTTACATTATATTTCCAATAATTAACCCCTTGGAAAAAGCAAAATAGCACAAAAATGACCAATGATTTGATTCCTTTCTGGGGGACACTATGCATTAAGAGTTAAGCAGTATAAATTTCATTGGTTGAGAATAATTACATCCTGGGCTGGTGTAAAGTTCAAGGATAACTACATAAGGAAAACCCAGGGGACAATGTTTCTTGAACTTACGCAAGAACTTGTAAAACTCCGGGGAAAAATAATTGAAAGTTCTGTGACAATCCTGTAATTTTTTCTCAAAAATACTATAGATGGATTTCAATGTCATTGGGTTCAAAGTTGTTGTTTGGAAATGGTTGACATTAATCTACATTAGAAATAATGATCTCATTTAACTGTCCCTTCAAGTAAGTATCTCACCCATGGTAACGTGGAGAATAGAATGTATAAAAATCAGGATGAGATGATGATGATGAAGTTACTATGAGCAACCGTAATATTGATTTCATTATCATGCCTGTTTCATTTCAGATTACAATACATGGTATAAATATATGACTTAGTGCCTTGCAAATATATATTAGCATCTGCTAAACTACTTAATTGTCATTTTCATTAATTGTTGGTAGGTTTAATAAGATTATATTAAAATATAAACACAAGTACATAACCATAAAAGAAATAACAGATCTTATGAACAATTCTATTGAGAAGATGTCTAATAGAGACCATGGAAGTCCTATTCCTAACCACCAATCATTGTGTTATCAGGTAGGTTTGATTCGTGTAAATAAATCTTATTAATATGTATTGAATATCATTGTTTTTGTTTTTGTTATTTAAAAACTATTTGTACCTACCTGAGATTGGACTCATATAAATGAGTCCTTACTATTATGTGTTAAATGTCGTCTAAAATTTTAGTTTTGTTGTTTAAAAGTTATGTGTATCTAAATTATGACCCCATTAAGAGAAATCATTTTGTGTTTACATTACACTATGTTGAGATCATTAAAACCTTTGCTTTACACTCGACTATCAATAAACAAATAAATTTCAATCATGATTGTTGTTTGTTGGGTTGTTGTTTGCCCTTATTTATATACTCTGTAAACTCAAAAGGTTGTGCTGTAACATATTCCAGGTTTATATCGTCTGCCATTGGTATGAAACAAATATCCATAATATCACATGATCTAATAGTAAATGATATGAGGTAATATCACATGATCTAATAGTAAAGTATATGAGGTGAAATATTTGTCAAGTTTTTATTCACATTGTTGTAAAAATGGGCCATTCTATGTATACATAAAAACAATAAACAAAAGTGGATATCAATGCTATAATCTATGTTATTATGATAGTGTGGTGTCATTTAATTAATTAATTTATATATAGTATATATTTACTTTTTTCAATGAATATAAAATTATATAGAATTGTAGTGTATACAATTACCTGAAAGTGTTGTACTTAACATTTTCTGTATTGCCTTTCTTTTATTATGTATATAGGTTTTATTGTTTCAGTATTAAAATATATATTTGTCTGTTTTTCACATCATGTCCTGATAACATATAATATTGTCCCTGGTCACTTTGTTTCCTAGCTGAGGTCATTGATCCACTATTAGCTCTTTACACATAACATATATATAACATTGTGAAATATGATATTTCCATATTATGTTACTTCTAATTTATCATTTATGTCTGCTAAGCTGTCAATTTTAGTCATCTATATTAAAAGTTAATAACAAAAATGACAAACAAAGAATTACTAAAATGAAACTTACTCAGTGACCAGTGCCATATCCAGAGCAGTTTTGAAGCTGTTATACAGGTTTGGGAACCCACATTCTGGCACCCAAAAAATTATTTCTTAGAGTAAAATAATATAGAAATGAAACAAGCATCTTATAATTTGCTTTACTCCTTTTATAAATGATGGCAAGCATGTGAAGCTTCAAGATATACAGGATACAAACTAATGAATGGTTTTTGTTTCTTGTTGACCTGTTACTTGTCACTGGTGTAAGGGAATCAAACACTTACTGTATTTATTAAAATTTCTGAGTTTTTTTTTCAAGAAAATGGCACTTGCTTTGGGCGGGAAATGCATTTTCTGGCGATCTAGAGTCATCAAGTTTCACTAACACTAAAGTAACTAAAGCAGTTTGCCCAAAAAAACTCTGGAGACATTTCATTGAGATGATGGCTTTGATGTTGTCAACAGATTTGTTGTTATTATGTTCATGTTTAGTTTATAATCATGAGAATATTATTTTTCAGCGATCCTCAAGTTTACGCTTGCCCAAGAATCCATCACCAGCAAACTTTCTATCACGTTCTGCTAGTACTAAACAAAAACCTGCTACACCAACCAGGCGTAGAACTTCAAAGGTATGTTGTAATAATATCTGCGTCACATTTTCAAAAATTGGTCAGTCTTATTTATAGTACCAAGACTACTGTCTAGACACTTGTGTGCCATTTTACAGAAAGGCAAATGCTAATATAAATATAATTTTTCTGTTGTGTGTCCACTGGTATTTTTCAACTCATTTGCTGCAATATAAAAATAGAATTTTGTAAAATTTTAAGGAATAGAAATTTAATTTAATTATTCCACATTATTGCAGTGTAAAAATAAAGATTCTAAATATTAGTACATAGACAAGTTACCACACATTCAAGTAATCTTTATAATAATTTACAGGTTAAAAAATGACTTTCAATGGTATACCAAGAATAGTATATGTCAAATACCTTCTTTGTGACAAGTATGAGTGTAACTGAAGGTCTTAGGGGGGAGAGTGTCTGCTAGAAAATAGCTTCTCAGCATTCTTTTACCATCAGAATGGAAGAGAAGTGACTTTGGCCACTATTAATGTCCACTATTTTAGAAACAAAGAGAAATAATTTGGAAATAGCCTTAATATTTTAGTACTGGAATAAGTAAATAGCCTGCACAACAATACAATACTTAATTGGGAGGCAGATGACTTGGCGAAATGAAGTTACAGAAGATATCTTCATAAAACTATTATAATGCTAGAATGAACTCGATTCCTGACAATCTAGGGCATTGAAATTGACATTTGTTATTCCACCCATCATGGTGTCCCTCACTATTTCCGGACTAATGTTCTCATGTGGTTGCATGTTTATAAAAAGTTCATTTGATGGAGGAAATTTAAAGAAAAATTTTGGTTTGAAAGATTTGACTTGTATAAAAGACATTAGCATTAATTTGATTAAGCAATATTTTCCAGCTTTTGTTGAATATAAAATGAAAAATTTAGTATATTGTTTCCTCAATGCTTCATCTAAAATTCCACTGCATTTGTCAATTTTATAAGAAATCAGTGCATTTTATATTGTCTATGTCAGCTTTGTTTGGTAGTTTCTGAAGTATAATGATGCTTAAAATCCATGTTTTTGAGGTAAGAAATCTTTATTTCCAGTATGTAAAATTGTGATAAATCCATGTTCTAATTTCAGAAATCTTCCTTTGTAATATATTATATAAAATATAAAATCGTGGTAATGCAATGTTTTAATGTAAGAAATATTTGTCCATGGTTCATAAAATACATGTTTTAGTGCCAGAAATTTTCTATCTCACCACATACACTTGCTGTAAACAGTAAACATTGATGTGGAAACTAGAACCATGTTTGAACTGTTTGAATGGTAGAAATTCTTTAATTTCCTTAAAATATTAAAATATTTTTCTTAGTAATACTCAAACTTTTTGACAGAGAAACACTATCCTAAATAAATACTTCATGTTAACGAGCCACCTCCAATCTCTACACACACTGCAGATTAATTAAATAGATGTGCATATTAAATTTTTACAATTCCAGGTATGTCAGCAGTAGTATGTTAACATCATTACATTCATTAAATATATTGAACATTCTTTAATGTCATTAAGAAAGAAGAATTAAAATTTGGAATCTTTATATAATTTTACGAGGTTGGAACTTTTTGCTTAAATCCTGATCAACATATCTTACCTAGTTTGTATGCCTCCTCCCAATTGTCACATTTGGTTATGGAAACATTTGACATTATTCACAGTGTTTTCACACTGATATTTTTACAGATTCCTTTAATGTGCAGCGAGGAATAAAAATAACGAATCAATTTATTTATTTACATAATTATGTATTTGAGCTCTCACCACCTTTAAGCTGCATGATGACAAATAGATGTATATACAAGTAGACATTTCTTTTTATAAAAAATTCTAATAGCAATACAATATAAAAATTAAACAATATATCAAAACAGCTCGAGTTCCTTGATTGCATGGGCTTATTCAGAGGAGTCTTGTCATGATTGATTAAGATAATCTCCTTCAGGGTAAGTTTAAAGACATTAGACTCACCAGTAAAGCTTAATCCTCACTGCGCGATAAGGCCTTAATATGTAATTGTTGTCGCCCAAAAATTACGTGGTAGCTCTATGAGGACAGATTATGTGATAAGAATTTTGTCTGGAATTTAATTATAACATTCAAAAATTAAAAATTAAAAATTAAACTTTTTGATATTACTAACGTGTATTTTTTGTGCATTAGTGGTTAGTACTTCAAAAGATAATATATAGGGACGTTATTTTACCATTACTTGCCAGACTTTGTTGCACCAGCGATAGAATTAAATTACGCGTTAAGGTCATATTGCACAGTGAGGATTAAGCTTGAGAATGGTAAAGTCATCAAAGTAGGAAAGTAGTCACAAGGTGATGAAATAGAGCAAGAATGGTGGAGTTCTCATGAACAGGCTTCACTTTTAAGGCATTGTCATCAAAATATAATTGGTGTGGCCAACACCTTTGGTGATGCCATGACTTTCACTCTCTTCTGCAGAGGTTTCTTTCAGAAATTGCCTTACAGTGTCCTGGAAGCCTGGAAATGTAAGTAAGACAGCATGTTAAGGCATTGTCATCAAAATGTAATTATCAATCACTCTTTTTTGGTGGCATCCTGATGTTCACTCTCCTCCACAGAGGTGTTTTGAGAAATATACAATACAGTTCTCATGAATGCTGGAAACTTGGTCAGATAAGACATGAAGGCATTGTTGTCATTTCAAAATGTAATTTCCAACCATTCCCTTTGGTGTTTTAAATTCACTCTCATCCACAGAGGCTTTTTCTCAAATGTATCTTACAGTTGCTCTGAGGCATATCTGAACCATTGGCTGTGGCCTCTGAATTTGTATCAATGATTTTTGGCCCACAAGCCATTTTAACCAATAAAACAAATAAGTAATAAAACTAAATCACAGATATAAACTTGGTAGTAAAAATAACATGCAGAGTATGATTAAATAACAGCACCTTCCTTCAGGTGGTATAAATAACACACTCATCATAAACTTAATAGTAATGTTGAGTGTGAATAGATGACAGCACCTGGGTGGGTATATTGCTTACAATCTTGGACATAAATTTTGGGGAATTGTGAGGTTTTAGACTCCATTCATGTTTTGTAACTTTTTCTCAAAATGTGCAAAAAAAACAAAACAAGAATGACTGTAGTTATTAAGTGGAAACTTGGTAGGAACACAAATACCAATGTTTTCTAAAGAAAAACCATCAAATAACAATGTTTTCTAAAGAAAAACCATCAAATACCAATATTTTCTAAGAAAAACTTCAATAATTGTACACATTTCAAAGTTTTCGTTGTTTTATGGCATCACACATGGATCAATTGGACCAATCAGGAAACTACCCTGTCCAACTGAGGTGTAACTACCACAGTTACTTCATTACTGAAGTAACGCACTTCATTACTGAAGTAAAGCCAGTGCTGAAATAGCAGATAATAAAATGAAAAATTAGTACCTTCATAATTGTTGTTTCACCCCAAAAAGAATTGTTTTTAAGCTTTGAAACTCAGTGCACCAAACCCAGTAAAAACTACTCACTACTGGTACTACTCTGCATATCTGTTAGTTTAGTTTCCTCAAAAATTAATTTTTCTGATTTTTCTTACTGTTTATTTACATTAAAAGAGAGGTGTACAATTGTAACTTTGATACAAAAGAAAAAAGCACAATCAATGTTTAGTTTTCTCGACTTGAAAGCTAAAACCAATTACAGAACTTTCAAAACTCTTGAGGATTGTACCACCTTTTTCAGTATGGTGGCCTTGTCCTTAAAGCATTTAAAAACAAAAATAATGGGTGCATCTGTGAAACTTTGTAGGAACTCGCATTCCTCTGTATATTGTACAAAAAACAAATAGTTTCCTCATTTATGTATTCTTATGAGGTTTATCACTAGACAAACTTTAATAAAGGCACAGTAGACTGAATAAGACTCCTTTGAATTGTGGTGACAAACAGTTTATATCTCTTTGTTAAGATATCGTTGTTTGAAGTTTTTCCTCAAAAATTTATTTGTTCCATTGAATCTCAAGTTCATATTTGGCATATCGTATTTTCCATGTTTGAAACACAGTATTATTATTCTGCAAACTTCAAGTGAAATAAGGTTGCCAGCTTTGTGAACCGGAACATGAATTTTGTCAATAGGACAATTGTTTCAACAATAATATTCTCTTCATATGGTGTCCAAGATGACGTTTCTAAAAATCAGGCTGAGCATCTTTCAGATCAGTAGCAGATGTTCAGCTGTTAGCAACCACTTGTTTTGTATTTACCTCCATGTAAGTATCATAAGTATAGGGAGACATTGATCTTCAACCGTACAGTGCTTCTTGTTAAATACTTTTGATTTTGAAACGAATTCACAGTTCTGTTGTGATCATTTACTGTGTATCTTAATGCTCATCTTCTTATTGTAGCTTTGGATAGATGCAGTTGCTTCCATTGAAACTGGCTCCTCAGACTGGACCCCACAACAAATTAAAAGACAAGAGGTATACTTTGTTAATTTATTCCTTGTTCAATATGAATATCAAACCAGAACCATTATACACTTTCTGATCTACATTTTCAAAATTATGCCTAAATTTGTAAAAAAATAATGTAAATGGCCACTTTTTCTAGGAAATCCAGAGGGTCAACTTCCAATTCAGCCACACCTTTGTCAGATTTGATGCTATGTTATTCACTGTCTCTACTGTATTTGCTATCATATTTTATATTGAATTTATTAACTTAGTATTTTGGTTTGCTGTTGTTGATATAACCATGTTGTTTTATTACTTTATTTCTTCTGACATTATAAATACCTTCTCAATAACATAACCAGAAACAATCGATTATGACCCCAGTCCCAAGTACTCTCCCATGTAGAGGTATTTTATGAAATCAGCACATCTTGAACAACCCCTATATTCAAGTAAGCCCCTCCCATAACTTATATTCTTAGGGAGGGGCTTAAAATTAAAGAGAAATTAAGAATACTCAATATAATCAATATTCATAGTAATTTAGAGAACACAAAAATGCTATAATTATTATAAATAAACAATGTCTTTGTCTTACTCCTGATTCTTTCCTTCACTATATGCACCATTGTTGTTGTTGTTGTTGTTGTTGTTGTTGTTGTTGTTGTTGTTGTTGTTGTTGTTGTTGTTGTTGTATATACATATATATTTATCAATGCACAATATTTTTATATTATTATATTTGGTGTTTCAAACTTTCCATCTTTCATATGTTGTCTCACTTACTGCCATCCTCCCTAATTTACACTTGGTAAATTTGCATTTTCTTTTGGAGGTTAATTTATCATTTGATGGTAATATCTTATGTTACTTGTAAACTAGGAATTAGGTTTGGTAAATCTTTTGATGGAAGCATTGCTCAAGTCCTTGTTGAGTTGTGGTGCAGTGGTAGGTAGAAAATTGGACCAGTAATCTAGATGTTTATGTTCTAATCCTATTGCTCGCATATGAAGCCATTTGATTTTCTATTACCAAGCCAATCATTCACTTCTTCTTTCTACAATCTTATAGGCAATATATGAACTGTACTGTGGTGAGTTAGATTTGGTGGAGGATTTAAAGCTTCTTCAAGAGGTGGGTACACCATGTTTCAATTTCTTATTAATAGGAAGTTGTCATTATCAATAATGAAGGAGGTCATGATGGTTGGTGTTATCTTTATTTATATACCATTCACTTTATTTATATACCATTCGCTTTATTTATATATATTAACTTTTCTTTCCTAGGTGTACTTTAATCCTATATTGAAGCTAAAATTATTGAATGACGAAGATGTTGCAAGTATTTTTAGTAGTATCCAGGTTTTATTACCATTGCATAAAGGTGAGTTTTGATTTTCTTTACATTAACATGTTATTGTAATTGACATTTTCTTTTTACATTGTTCTTTATAAATGCATAAGTTACTGAATAAACAAAGTACCAACTATTTCTAGTAATCTTAATTTTTTGTTTTGTTTGTTCCCATGTATTTGAAATTTTACAAACTTAGTGGAACCCTGACTCAGGTACTATAAATGTATACTTCAATAAGTGTTTGTCCTCAAATGTTATCCAATTGATATTTTGATGTATTTTAATTAATTAATTAATTGTTTTCTTGATCTTAAAATAAGTACTTACATGTTATACTTTCCGTTATAATAATTCTAATAATTAGTGTTTTTGTTATTTTATTTTATTATAATTGAAAACCTAACATATGATACACGGGCAAATGATTATCAACAAAAAGTTATACAAAATCTATAATGTTCTTCTGAGAAGAAAGAGTGTACAACCTAACCCACTGTGTACAACCTAGTGATAATGTATAATTATGGAAATAAATCTTTCGGTTCATGGTACAATATTTTACTATGTGTGCTATACAATCGGTAGTATGACATGCACTAGAAAAATTGCACTTTGTATCATACCAAGGTGTTTGTTGCGGAAATAAAATAAAATGGTTGCCTGCAACTATTTCCCCCCCCAATTTTTGCTCATAACATTGCACAAACAACATGTATCACATCACACACATGGTGCATGCAATGTGATAATATAAGCAGACTGATGGAATACTGTGCTTCCTTGAATGTTCCACAGGCATCTTTTGAAAGTTCGAAGTTTTGCTATGTTGTTTATTCAAAAACCTGTGTCATATCATGAACCAGAAAGGAAAAATTAATAAATTAGACTTCATTTCAATGGTTTTTTACTAAGTTTAGATCTTAATATCAATTTCCAAATCATCTACATAATCCATATCTATCGATCATTAGCAGAACCATCAACCAGTAAACCTAATACACAGTGCATTCTTTAATGAGATCTGATGACAGAGCTTCCCATACATCAGAGTGACCCATTGTAACATTTCTTGCCTTGGAGGCTCTTTTAAGTTCCCGGATTGGGTTTTCACTACGAATACCTGTCTTCTCCATCCATCCATCATACATTTCTGTGCATGAAGATTTGAAAGTTTTATTCCAGTTTTATTGGATGTATTTGGTGCATCGACCTGGCACAATATTTTTTTGTTCCAAATGTCTAACAAGGAGCATAAACAAAACCAGTTTTGAAACTATTCATTCAGGGTCTTTTTGCCACAGATGTTTTATGATGAAGGAAAATATTTTTTCATTTAATAAATTGCTCCTTCTTGATGCTTTGAAAGTTTTCATTATCATTCATGCTTTGGTAGACTACTGGAGCCATCATAATAGGTTTTCTGGAAACCCTTAAAATATTTGAACACCGATTCATTATCAAAAACGATTTCTTCTAAATTAATATTAAATGGTTTCAAACCAAGACCTTCCAGTTTTTCTCGTGATTTCCCCTGTTTAGTAGTTACAACTGTTTAGTAGTTACATCTGCCTTTTTACTGTTCCATTCCCTGGTGTGTTTTTCTTCAACATCAAAGTGTATCAAAGTCAATATTTTTATTTTAATGCAATATCTTTATTCCATTCTACTTGAAGCTTGTGTTAAAAAAATAATAATTCTCACTTTACAGCATACAATCTCAAGTGATATCTTAATGTGTTACAGGATTTGTTTTTGAGAGAGCAATAAAGGGGACGTCACGTTTACAAAGATATAGACACACTTGTTCACTTCTTTCTTAATAATTCTGAAAAAAATGAACTAAATGCATAGCAGCAGGGGAAACTAAAGATAGGATTGTGGTTCTAGCTCACTACACATCAGTGATGGGTGGGAAAAGAGCCACTGTATTATTTCAGGTTTGAGAATGAAGTAGAAAGAAAATGCAAAAAAATACACACTTTGATATTGACTTTAAAAATACGAATGTCGTGAAAGTGCCATGTTGTGTTTTTAATATGCATAATAAATAATATCCTATATCATTATACCATAATTACGTCAAGTACTCTGGACTGTATCATTTTTGAATGAGAATCTAAAAAAAAAATATGCCACATTTAAAGAAAACATATGTGGCATTTTATTAATGTTTCTGACATTATTAGGCGGCGCTTATTTGAGGAAATATGGTACATGCCTCCATGATTTATGAGTATTTTCTCCAGTGCATGCTATGCAATAATTAGAAGATATTTCATGGATGAGAAAATATTGTATTATGTATTTAAATCTTCAACACATTACTTAGTCTTGATGATTTAATGTAGTTAGCCACATAGAGAAATATTATTCAGACAGGAAAAGTTCCCTTTTTAATTGTATTTCTGCATAAGATGTGTCATGTTAATATTTTGAATGCCATGTTAATATTTTGAATGTTAACTATCATTATAAAAATAAAAGCTTTTCATGCTTCCATATATTCATAAGCTTCTGTTTTATATAACAGTTTGATATATTTTCAGACCTAGTGAGACGCTTGGAGGAGGTACGAACATTAAATGGAAGCATTCATGAAGTAGGACACATTCTTATGGACTGGGTAAGTATATTACAAACCTGCAATAAAAAACTAACCCTATTTCTTAAGTGGAAAGAAATGTGTAATTTTGTCCTTAATTCATTAGCATAAACTGTTATTTTAAATCACCGTAATTTTAGTCTGAAAGCAGATAACATGGTTTTGTCATTTTTGTCATTCTTATTGTAATATTGTAATATTGTTTTATTCAGAAAGTACATGCATTTGTTACAGTTTCCTATTTTCCCTATTCCTATTTTTAAATGCTAGAATACCAAAAATCACATTTTTTTTGCTCTGAAAATAAAAAGTGTGTCTAAAATGTTGCAATTTTTTCTTATATTTTCACTTAAAGTGCATATTACTCCTTAATTCAAGGGAATAGGTTAATTATTATGCAGTACATTTTTATTTATTTTACAAGTTCAAGAAATGAGGGTAATTATGGTAAACTATAACTTGTTCATTTTTAATATTTATTGTCTGCTGTAGTCTGAAAATAGAAGAAAAAACAATTCTTGCAGGGTTTTTTTTATTCATCAATGCTAGATTCAGTAGAAACAAAAATTAATTTAGTTTAGAAACAAAAATTATTTTGTTAAGGCCAGAAACCTGTAGTTTCCTCAAAAATTAATTTTCTGCAGGCCAGGATTTCACACTCATAATTTTTTATTATAATTTTGTTTTATATGTAAATAAAAATAAAAATATATATCACGTGTACAGTTTTGACAATAAATATGGGTATCAAAAGAAGAAAAGCTACTGCCTTAATCATCTTAAACTGTAGATTATGTTTCTTTGAAGAGGTAGGAGTAAGAATAAGTGAAATATGTATGGATAAAGAAATATGCATATCATTTTAAAAAGTAGGTTTAAAAAAATGTGCATGATGGAAAAGTTTTAGGTAGCTACTTAAGTTTTATTTTATCACATGCAGAAGCAAAAAAATTGATTATTTAATTATGACCTATATTTCCTGTTTGCTATAAAAAATGTACTAAAACGTTATAGGAGCTTATAGGAATAATATTACAATCCTGCATAAATAGGCAAGATAACAATTTGGAATGTGTTTAATCTTCGCTTACGAGGTGTTTCACTGTTGAAAAGTTACAGTTGTTCCTGTTATTATCCCATTTTAATTTTTCTGTTTCTTCACAAGACACAATGTCAGGGATTGAAGGAGTGTCAAATGTGTCTGCATTTACAATCTAATCTTTGATGTCTGGTGTTTTTCTTGCTGCAATATTGTTTTGGAAAATCAAAAAATGTTTGATTTAAGAAAGTTAATTACAAGGTAACCTTTGCGACATTAATTGCAACTTGATAGGAAATGTTTTGTACCAATACACTGCTTATAAATTTCTTATAAATTTGATATATATAGAAAAATTAACAGCGTATCATTGCCTTCGAGAGTACTAACAACCCCTTTTTCAGTTTCAGTTTCCTCAAAAATTAATTCTCTGATCAGAAATTTCTATATTGGTTTTTAGTGATTTCCAGATCCCACTCCTTGCGAAAATGTAATTAAATGTATCAAAGATTAATGAAAATTTTAGGAATATCTAATCTGTATGTTAATCCAATACATGTGTCATGATTGATTAATTAATTAATCTTGTCAATCTATATGCGCATACATATTCACATTTATATTTTCTTTGTTGTTTTCTATGAAATTTTTTAGTTGTTTTGGAAACTTGATGTTATAGTTGCATTGGCAACTGATATAAAAACAACACGATTTTTTAAGAAACTAATTATTTATTACTCTAATTAGTTCTGTCCCCCTTTGCTGTCGAGCACCCTAAAATTGAATTTGTCCTTACAAACATTTTCTCATACTTTAGACTCCAACTAATCCTACTTGGCTTCTTTGTTTTTTGAGAGAAAAAATTAAGACACTTGATAAAATGATAAAATTTCTTTCATTAATGCTAATTGCAACTTGATAAGAAATGTTTTGTACCGATACACTGCTTATAAATTTCTTATAAATGTGATATATAGAGAGAAATTAACAGTGTATCATTGCCTTCGAGAGTACTAAACCCTTTTCAGTTTCCTCAAAAGAAAACAATACTTGGATGAGAAGCCACCTTAGAATATGGACATATGGTTTTCTGTGTAATTACGTGTAACCAATCTGTACAATACCTTCCACTTTTTGTCTCCACCATGACTACAACTTTATAGAAGTTAAACAATTTACATGTATGTCTATTAAAACAGTATTACTTACGCTGCTTCTCTCTAGATTCCTACTCTACGACCTTATATACCATACTGTGCCAACCAACTACAAATAAAGGAAATTTTAGTACAAAAGATAAAAGAAAATAAATATTTTTCAGATTTTCTCCAGGTAAGATATAAACCTTTATAATTTACCAGACTGCTTCTTGTTTCATCAAGGTCACATGTTTCATCAAGGTCACATGTAGCCAATTGTTTGTTCATAGCCAGTCAGTCTATCATAGGCCTTAAAAAGATATATAGCAATGCATTATTTTGAACTTAGTTGTGATTTGAAGTAAAACAGTTTTATGATACAGTAATTCTTTACAATTATTCACTACATGAATGTTATGATCAATGGCATTTTCACCTGTAGCAACCTTCTGTGCACAAAAGGATTCTAGAATGTTAGTATCAGTCTGCAGTGGTTTTGTCATGTTGGAATTATTTGATCTTGCTATATAAAATCATACTGTATTATTAGAAGATATTAGAAATAATGAAAATATTTTATTGTAACATTTTGAATGTGATGTCTCCTGAGCACCCTAAGTAATATGTACATGTAGGGGATCCCTGCTTTAGTTCTTTAAAACCATTGTGTTTTTGCACTGTACTATTACACTGAAATTATAGAGTAAGTTGTGCCTTATGGAGTTATCGCCTGCTGGAAACCTTTTAGGCCATTTGCACCAGTGGTTCAAAATATGGATTTCACCCCCTCCTAGGCTGAATAGGGTTAACAATAAAATTAAATATCCAACAATAACTACTTTACAAACAGTAATTCATGAGAGAATTATGTAACTGTTCATTTAATAATGAATGAAGTGCATTCATACTACCTCTGCTAAACATTATGGACACTCTTATTTTGCTCGAGCATTTCTAATTTTGTTATTGTTTTAAGATCCATGAACTCTCAAACAATTAATAATAAGCAATAAACATATATATTTTTTTACACAAGTGTGTGAATTCTATATTTAATTTATTGCTTATCATATATCTATTGTTTATCATATTATTTATTATTGTAATAGATATATATGTATGATGTTAATGATTTTATTTTAGAGATGTCAAGAATCTCCATTCAGTAGAAAACTTGACCTCTGGTCATTTTTAGGTAAATTTAACATATTTTTTAAACATTTGATATCAAAATGTTTTGCATTAAGAATTTTATGGGATCATGTTTACCTATATAGTAAGTAATGATGGACCTAGTGAGATAGGTCAACTAACAGCACATTTTCTCAGGTGTCAACACAGAGAAACAGAGAATTGTGGAATTGAATCAGTTTAATATATCATGTCAATTGTGTTTATTAATTGTTAATATAAATGCTTAGCTTATAGGGAGTTAGCTTACAGTGTAATATATTAATATTACAAGCATTTAAGAAAGACATTTAACTATTGAAAATTCATGCAAACACTGTTTTTATTCTACATAATATGTTATTAAAACACATCTTTATTGTTTAATGTTTAATATATATTGAAGCAAAGCTAACGATATTTCAACTCTTATTCATCAGGATAATAGTAATCTAAGGAACTTTTTTGAAGTATATTATCAATGAATGGTCGTTAATAACTAATTTTGATGCATGGTCTGACAGGTAAGTAACCAAGAGCTAAGAAAAAACATCAAATATAATATGACATTCAAAAAGTGTATTTTTGTACAAACTCAAGAAATGATAATTGCGGCTGGCATTAATCCACATTCACCAAATTTTAGGATATTGGAGAACTAACCTATGGGACACTAGTTTGTGATTTTAAAATGGCTGAGAACAAGTGGCTTACAACTAGTTCTAACGGCCTGTCAGCCAATTAATTTCACTTGCTATATTTCCCAAAATCTAACTGAGGAACCAATATTTATCAATATGCATATAATCAGGTGATGAAATATTAAATGAGAAATTAAAATTTTAGTAGCCTACATTTGAACTTTTCTTTCAGTGACATTTTTTCTTCAAAGAAACATAAATTTCTGATCACGATAATGGCTTTTCTTATAATTTTAGGAAATCATTTGTATTTTACATAAAAACAACATGACTTGAGTATTGGAATTTGATCTAAGTGACAAATGTGACTGCTATCTTTCAGAAAATGTTCAGAAGCGTTATTTGCTATATCTGTAGCTTTTTCCATGACATCTTCCCTATATCATTACTGTGAATAGTTAATCAAGCAAATCATTATACCTTCTCAACTTACAGCTCACATGACAACAACACAGGGTATTATTATATGGTGGTTTTTTCAAATTAAACTTTCCGAATTTTCTGTAACACTTTATTTTTTTAATGCACAGAATATTTCTTGTGAATGGAAGGATACAAAGATTGACTTTTAGTGAGTTATTAAACCCTTAAGATATTAATTCAACTCACTGGATATAGCTGAATATATAACTTTAAACAATGCTTCTTATTCTAAAATAATGCTTCTTAATTCTAACAAAGTAAGCCTCTGTATTATCTACAATACAAAGTAATCCACATTTTGTCACTTCAGAATATAATTTTACAATTAATTCTGAATCAACAATGCAAAAAGATTTTCTACTGAGTAGGTCATTACATCCATTTGAGCTATCCAGTAAGTGGCCAATAGTTGTCAGTCACCAAAAATCAGCTGGAAAAAAAATCAGCTGGAGCCTAAACTAGTTAGCTGTTTGGGTTTTTGTTGTTGTTTTTTTTTGTTTTTTTTTCATAAGAAAAATTTAGCCTCTTCCCCGCATTTTGAAATTTTAATGTTTTATAAACTGCTTAATTTCACTTGTAATTTTGTGTATAAAAGCAATACATTTCTAGTCTGTCTGAATCTAAAGACCCAAAGCAGTTTGTAATAAATATTCTCCATAATCCCTCTCATGCCACTTCAGTGAATATTGGAGTCAACACAAGTCTCAGATTAGTCTTGAAGTATTTTAATGATTCTGTGTGTACTTGCACATCTCAGAAAAAGAGAATCCATCTAAATTCTTTATCTATAATTATCTTAATTGCAGTTTGTCCTAATTGTCTGATGTTGGGCAGCAACGACTATCAAATTTTCAATCTCATTTTGTGTGATAATCCTTTTTGTAAATGTGCTCATTATTTCTACTCAGTGTAGGCTGTTTGCTAGAAGAGAAATTTGTGTAGATAGATATAAATATTTATCTCAATACAGGCACAAAAATTTGCTATGGTAAACGATGTAATGTTTGCACAATTTTTAAAATATTTATTCCATGTAAACGATCGTTCAAGCATTTAATACTTTGGTATAATTTCTTACATTTGCAGACGCGGCTAAATGTTCTAGCTAAGGGCGTCGTGCAGGAAGGAATTTCAACCCTATTTTTAAAGTTTAGATGAATTGCGAAAACGGGAAATTCCCCCACTTCATAAAAGAACATTATTTCCAGCACCGGAAATTTGATTTTTTTCTATATTTGCTTTATTCTTTTAAACTTCATGTTACTTGTATCCATTTTTATATTGATTTTTAGTTAACTCATTTTTTAAAAGCCTGGTCATCTAAATGATACAAATTGAGCTGTAAAAAATTCTAGACTTTTTACAACTCCATAACTGCTATTTTTTGGTATACTATACTTTTACTTCACCATGGTATAATGAAGAAAAACATGTATGACTTTAATTGAAAGATAAACATTCTGAACGTATAATGAAGAAAAACATTTATGACTTTAATTGAAAGATAAACATTCTGAACAAGATTAATCTAATGAGCAATCTTGTTATCAATACTACACCTGTAAATCTTTGTTTTATTTATTAATTTAATTAAAGGTGCTTTAGCATGCGAAGGCTCTCTTTTAGCTGTTATCAGTTGTAGCCATATATTTAGCTCCAATTTTCGCCTACTTTGTCGTAGCCCTTTAAAACTTTCTGACGTCAAAGATTCTACTATGCAAAATCACGTGTGCTGAATTTGCTTGTTATTTTTTATTTCGGTCTATACAGACAATAATGTGAAGAGTGGTCACTTTGTGATTTTATAGTATTTGTGGTCACAATGAATCAGAATCCAATGAATTAAAAAAACTTAGAGCATTTTAAAGAGTTTAAAAAAGAGTTAAAAATCCCTTTTTCCCGTGCGTTTTTTCCGGTAATAAGAAATAAATAAATAAAATTTTTTAGTGATAATTAGCGTTTAACTATATTTCTACTTGCCTTATAAATTTGGATTTTTAAAATTATGGCTAAGAAGGAGAATTTTCCAATTTTTTTACTAAACATAAAAGGATACAAGTGTCCCTAAATCTCAGAAATTCATACGGAAATTAGTACTTCAATTGCATGATCAACTTCTTGTTTTTGAAATTTAAGGCGTAAGTATTTGCTTATTTATTTAAAATAGCTTCATTTTAGTTCAGTCCTGAGGAAA